>CAACVS010000225.1:382646-426521 GCA_900660405.1 Pseudo-nitzschia multistriata | reverse complement strand
AAAAATTTCTTCCTCCTCCCCTGTATCATCCCCATTCCTTCCATGTTATCACCCATGTTTCCTCATGTCAGTAGTAAACTCCACCACCAGCAGTTCTTCTTTTTGCTCCTTCTTGTCACCAAGTTGTCTGTCAACATCAGAACTCTTCTTGACAGCAGTGCTACAACTAGTTCTACCATTAACCAAATGATCTTTGAATACCCTTTGTTCTTGTTATTTATGCTTGCTCTTCAAGCCTGTRTTCAAATATTTTGATTCTAACAATTGCATCAAACAAGCAACACTGTAGCATCTTTGCCAGCAGCAGCAGCACACTGAGAGGAGGAAGACCTCAAAAGGTAATTTCAACTTGTTGTCCATGATAATTGTTGTATTGGACCTATGCTTAAGAATCTGAAGCCAGAAATACAATTTCATACTACTATGTACTAGAGATTGGTGGCCTCTACCAGTGCCATGTACAAATAATGATGGCTGAAGATCTTTGGAGGAACAGTATTTCTCTTTTTAGTTTTACCAGTAGTAATAGTATTARATATCAATTGGCCACAGTCTTCACCAGTATGTAAATGAGCAAGAAATCAATGAGTATTAGCTGATTGGTGTAGATGGCACTTCTTGTAGTAGAAAATACAATTGTCAAGTAGAATATGTTTTTTAACAATAGTAATAGTAATCATGTTATTCTTCCATTGCATCAATGGTCTCCTCTCCACTACCACCACCAATGCTGYAGTACTCTTGGGTCATCAATAGGATTTTCACTTTCATTCTATGATCAGTGAAAGTTGGATAAGCATTTCAAATTATCTTGAAGCTTTATTTGTTGAAGTTATGATCATTTTATAGTAGTAGTCTACAAGTGTATCCAATTTCATAGTAAATCTTAGGTCTCAAAAAATCATGCATGCAGAACCCAGGCAAATTAAAAGATGATCTATTTATAATTTCATTCTTGCCAATGATTTGATCAACTCCATGCTCTTCCATTGGTTACTTCAATATTCTCAGATGATATTGATGATTCAGACAAGGATGATATTGGCTACGTCATGTAGTATCACTTCATGGCAATCAAAACATTAATGCTTCTCTTTGTCCAGCATTCAGAAAATGATTTCCAAACAGATGAAAAATATTTGCAAAATTCAGAATTTTTATTTGGAAAGATATTACTGAAAAATGCTCACAATTTTTTATTTGAGTGTTGAGAGATGCCCTCAACTTTTTATMCTGTCCTGGGAGTGTTCTTGAGAGATGCCCTAGAACTTTTATGCTGGAGTGTTAAGAGATGCTCTAGGACAAACAAAACAATATCTTTGAGATGTGGTGGATGCTGCCCACTAGTAGTAGTCCTACTACTACCAGCAGTTCCTATGGTKGTGGTGGGCTTTGGGTAGATTTTGTTGACAGCATGTACATGATGATTTATGATCCAGAAGGTCTGATTCAGTCAAAGAAGAATAGGTTCAATACTACGCTGCAAAATAACACTTTTATTGTCACATATCAATGATCACACAACGTCAGACAAATTGTGGAAGAATATTGATAAACACACATATTACAACCAAATTCAAGTGCAATTGCACTTCACAATACAGGTTTGGGAGGTATCACTAGTTTGTCTGTGGATCATAGAGAAATTTTCAACCATGTCTTTTTTGGTGGTTTCAATCAACTCAAACCAGTGGAAGGAGATCCTGGAAAAGATATTTACTATCATTCAATAAAAGGAAAACTGTAAGATTGTCTGGTGCAGGTCTTGGCCTTAAAAAAAACAGAAGAAAGATGTTGAAAGAACAGCATGCTGAAATTCTGGGGGGTTACAAAATCATTGAATGGACTCCTACTAGTAGAGGATATTCTTCTTGCTTAGTAGGATGCAACAAGAATGAACAAGATTGGAGACCTACACTGTACAATCAATGATGGCAAGTGTTCTGAATTTCTCAAAACATACTGGAACAGTTCAAATGGCTCATTATCAGATCACATGATTGCAATCAAGGAAGCTTYAAAGCTGCCTCAAATCCCAAAACTTCAGTTTAGGAGAACAAAGTGTCATTGAAAAAGGTAACTTCAAAAAATGATGACTTTGCATCATACAAAGAGGAGCAGCAAAGTTCTATACTTGCATATGAAGAGGAGTAGCAAAGTCTACTAGTCTTAGTTAATTTTGATGTCCTAAAGAATATCAGGAATAAAAGATCACCAATTAGACTGAAACAAGCAAGAGACAAAGTGGGATTACAGTATTAGTAAAGTCAAACCCAACAAACAGTAACAGTATTACTACCAACAATGCAAGAGCTGTTCCCTGGTTACAGCAGGGAAGGTTTCTGGAAATGTTTTGGTTTCAACCATTTGTTCTTAAAAAATAATATTATTTAACAACTTTGTGAACTAGCTAGAATAAGCACCAGGAAGACCAGGACCATCAATTCAAGGGGGGACAAAATTGATGCCTGCCTCTAGAAGTTGCTCCAAGGGGTGGCACTCCTGGAGAAGCATAACCAGCCTTGTAGTACACCAACAATGTAATGGGGCACCATGCTGGATTTTTTTTAAATTTTGGCTTAGGGCAGTTTTGTAGGATTGGGAAGGAGCATCACAGGGAACCAGCAGATAAGAGTCTGGTAGTGTTTTAGTTTTCATATCTCTTCTCTTTTTGGAGTATGTATCAAGGACCAGTATTATGACATAGTAGAGTGACACTCTCTGCTGGTGCCAATATACTAGTATTGMKGGAGAAGAAACAATGGTGGAGGGAAGTGCTGAGTGATCAGATTTGTGTCGCTGCTGCAGTGAAAATTGTGGCAGCACTGTAGATATTAGGATAGGGAATTGTTAGTGGTATTTCTTATGATGGTGTCATCATCTTGATGACCTCTGAACCAAGAGATGGACAATAGTAGACATGGGTGGTGTGGTTTTCAACAATGTCTTGCTGCTACTAGTTCTAGTACATACTATCAAGTAATGAGACTTATTATGTTTTGCTTCTGCTGGTACTTTTGAGATTTCTTAGTTGTAGAACTTGCAATTTTTTTGGTAAGAATAACTCTCCTCCTCCTGGAAAATACTGCCAAAAACTCCATCAGAAATGTCAAACACACAAAACAAGAAATCAGAATTTCAGCATTGTGCCTATTTTGACTTATCATAAGAAACAATATGACAACAAACAATAAGAAGAAGCAATCATCACCACCCAACAAGAGGTTTCATCAATTCACTACTTCATCAATTGAACTTTATTTTGTCCATAATACTTGAACCTTCTCACCAATCATACTGCTGCTCTTGCTGACTGGCTGCTGCTGCAGCTGCTACAGCTGAACTCACTTGCTTAGTGCTGGTGGTATGACATGATAGTAGTAATTCCATACCACCCACCATACTACTACAACAAGTAATAACTATGGATTGGCAGCCCAACAATGAGAAGTTCTGAATTTCTGGAATGTCTTACTCTGGATTGACATATTGGATGCCATAATGGAAACTGGCATGCCTGGAGCCAAAATGTTTTCATGCAGTCAACTAACTCTGGACTTTGTTAGCAGAACAACTAAACAGACACCAGAGATGTTTTGCTTAAACACACTGGTTTTGGCGTGCATGCAAAACCACCTGCTGTTGGGCCATGCTTGGTGTGGTGACTCATCATGAACATTAAGTAACTGCTGTTTCCACAATCAACAAATTCAAACCATGACTACCTACTTAAGAGAAAAGAAGAACCTGTTGAGTAACAAATAAATTAAGGGGAGCAATATCATAGTACTTAAAGATAAAAAATATGGAATCTTGCAATTAATTAACCCTTTTTGAACTGTCAGGCAATATAAATGACAATTCCTCCTACAGAACACAACCCAGATCAATATTGTAGTCAGTATCATTGTCTCCAATATGTTGTCATTGCCACCTTGTGAGGAATAATGGTCAGGAATGTCTGGGATATCTTGACCTACAACAATAGGTACAGCTTGGTCAGTCCAATATTTAACTTTTTTGGCAKTGGGTGATGTTGGGTGAGTGTTGGTGCCTAAGGAGCCAAAGGATGAACCATATTCAAGAAATGAATTGTTAGGTTCAAAATCTCAAACAAGATTCTGTAGTAGTCCATCCACCAAAATATGTTTAGCCCTTTTGACATCACATTGCTCTTCTTCATGTTCTGTCTCTTGAAACAGATTGTTCCATTGTTTAATGCTCCTTCCAAATTAATGGYCGTAGTGCACATTCCATCTCACACCAAACATTTTCCAGTGAACCTTAGTTAATTACAACCATGATATGCTTACATGGATACTTGTTCTGTGCTGACAAATCATAGCTACAACTAGCATATTATTCCWGTTCAATGTGTGCTTCTCTGATCATGGAGAATACACCAGGAACTGGGATGCAAGAGTGTTTGACAGGGGGAGCAGTGAATACAAAAAATTGATCTTCTGACAAACATACAACTTTATACATTTGTTACTTTCTTACTACTAGTTTTGCAGAGGCAACATTAAATACCATATCACATTGCCAAGATTTGCCTTCTGACATCAAATTGTTGTTAGCAACAGTCCCTCCACGGGTTCTTGCCGATATTGCCTGGAAGTCCCTGAGCATTTCTATCAATCGCATCTCCAGGAATGTGTTGGTAACTCAATGTTGCAACCACATCCTGCCCACAGCCACTGTTCTCAAACAGTGGAACTACCAAAACCATGATACTTGTTGTCTTTGCCAGACGCCTGAAGATTCTGAGCATCTCTTTTGATGTTCTCACTCGTCACAACTCCGATGGCTAAGGAAAACCATTATATCTCTGCGACAATGGATGTCCACACTTGGCTTCCTGCCAATCGCCATTGCCACCTTTGGTACTTATCTTACCGAATGGCTAGACACTGGCACAGTTTCTCCAGAGAAATACCCTACATCCCTTCATCCAGTTATCCATTGTCAGAGCAAGATTGGTTGGCACCACGTGTTCGCTATCTCCTATATATCATCATGGGAACAGTGCAACAAAGATCTCCATGGCTACACGCTTTCTCAGAAACAAGCAAAGCATCAACAGCAGGTGGTGACGAAGGTCCGCACTCTGTTTGACCTGAAATCACAGACTTGTCCATCCCATGCTCACCTATTCCCAGAGGATATGGAAGCCTTCTTATCAACTGCATCTACTTCCATGCTCACATATTATCATCGAGTCTACAAGAAGACAATTCTAGCAAGTGTCAATCAAGCCTCAAGTGCGTCAGTCTCCAACACTTGCCCTATTACCCAGTACTTTATGCCAATGCCTCATAGTAAACAACCACCAGAGAGTGTCACACAAGATTCACTGGTCTTTGATGCCTACTCCAAAAAGAAGTGACGCAAACAACCAGTTGTGCCAGATACTTCTTTGGCTCCTCCTGTCAATTCTTTCAGTTTACTTCAAACCAAGCTCAGTCAATTCTTTTAATTCCAGTGAAACACACCCCTGGTCRCCCTTCCACTAAAACTCCTCAGAGGGAAGTGCCGCCCCTCGGAGCAGCTAGAAGCATTCTTTCCACCAAAAGATATGGTTCTGGCCATATAGCGCCTCTTCTAGTAGCTCACGAGGTTAAAAATAATATTAAGATTTGTTGTTGTTGTTGTTGTTGTTGTTGTTAGCAACGACAGTCAAATTGGTGAGGGTGGTTCCACTTGTAGTATGGGGTGTTGTCATGATTCTAATAGGCCTTGGTGAGGTAGTAATTGGTCAGAATAAAGTTGTTTGTTTAGTAGAAAACAGTGAGCAGTGGAATCACACACCACTTCATTCTACCACGAGGTAGTGGATGCACCACTTGGCAGAATTAGTACTAGAATCACAAGGCAGAAAGCAGTTTCAAATTTTAACAAWTACCTCTCTGAGGAACCTAAGTTGTGACACACTCACTCTGAAACTTGCAGGATTTATGGGGGATGTGGTGGTGATCAACATATGCAAAGTGAGAAGTAGATTGATTGTTTCTTTTAGTTGTTGCAATTGAAATGACTGCGACTGGAGGAGGGAGAGGTGCATTTGCTGTTTTATGTGCCTGTGTTGTGGTGGTCATTCTTGACTTTGTGTTTTTTAGGTGCTGGTGTGTATGTGGTCCTAGCACTAGCACTAGTAATATTACTACTACTACTACTACTACTACTACTACTACTACTACTACTACTACTACTACTACTACTACTACTACTACTACTACTACTACTACTACTACTANACTACTACTACTACTACTACTACTACTACTAGCTTGTCCTGGCTGGTGGTGCATCATCATGTGGTGGTGGGTGAGGAGTGTGTGGTTTTTTCATTACTACAGGAAATAAATAAGTAATAATTGGTGGTTCAGGAAGGAAAAGAAGAACTTGTAAGAACAGTACCTAAAAAAATGAGGGGTATGCAATGCATAAGCAAGGGCCAATAGTAGATACCAGTTGGGCACCCGCCATAACCAGAATGTTGAAGCAAAAGGTGGCTGGTGCCTGTTTAGTCGTTCTGGGAATGGCCCCTTTTACCGTCTGCTAGTCTGTCCCCTTGGTCTAAGTTTTTAGTTTTTGGCATTGGGAACTCTGCTCGTCAACATCACATCATGGAATCTCGAAATCACTTTCTTTCTTGGATAACTTACAACTTCCGTTCAGAAGACAACAACCTGTACCTGCGCGAAGGCGGTGCAAGCGAATACGGAAATACAGGGCATTGCGTTTTACAACTATGGGGGAAAACGAGGACAGCAACACAAAGAGTGGCGACAAAGCACCATCGATGAGTCTAAACGATCGTCTTGACGCCGCGCGGGCGATGGCCGAGTCTTCGCCGAGCGAGTGTCTACCACTTCTCGATGGCCTCCAAAAGGACGTGCAGGCCGTAGGCCTGTTCTCAAAAAACGAAACAATCGATGACATCAGCACCAAATCGATCCCCTTCCTTGCAATCGACCATCTGTTGGCTGTCGTGCTTGGAAATCTCCCTGTTCAGCCGGGTGCAATGGCACGCCGAAAAGAAAACCTACAGCGAAGTTTCACTCTTTGGACTCAGTTCCTYGAAAGGCTTGAACTGTTGGAAATTCTGTCGAAGGAAGAAACAAACGAGTTTCACCGACTCCTGGAAACACAGCAACAAGTGGAATCATCCGGAACGAGCACCACTATCTCTTCTCCAGTCAACCGGGAGGAAAAAATTGCCCGGTTCAAGGCAAAGCAACAACAGCGAAAAGAGATCGAGAGACTGCAGTCGTTGAAGGACAGAAGAAGCAGATGTGACGTCGCGCCAGAGGACGAATTCGATGGACATGACCTTGATTCTCTCGAACGATCCATGACACTAAAAGAATTACACCTATTCAAGTTGGAAGCATTGGAAAGTTGGTCTCAGTCGTTGCGAGAGTTACCCATGATCGAACAAATGATCAAGATGGACGAAGAACGACAGCAGAGACAGAAATTCTCGGGAAAAGGGAACGATGCAGTCGACCCGAATCGGCGGCCACCATCTTCGTCGAACAAGGGTTTGAAGGTCACCCACGTGTCGAAGGATGCCGCGAGCGGACAGCTTCGGTTCAAGCGAGAGGAAATCCGATCGAAAGTCTTTCAACCGGGATGGTCGCAACCGACCATGACGTTAGAGGAATTGGGCGAACGGGAATACCAAGAGGCAGTCGAACGCGAAGCGCGGCAAAACGCAGCCGAGGCGGAACGGGTGAAGCAACCAAGGAGATACGAGCAATTGGCGAACGATGGATTAGAAGATAATGCAGATCTGGTAGATGCCAGTGCGAAACTTGACAGAGAATGGGACGACTGGAAGGATGAGAATCCAAAAGGGAGCGGAAATAAACATGCAAATAGAGGTGACAAGAATTTCTAACGAAAATTATGCATACTAATTTTGATGATCCGCTAATATTGTTACAATATTTTATTTATGGTATCCCACTGCCTCAAAATACCTCTGGTGGGATTGCACTCGAATTGTTGGACTGAAGGAGACACTTTAGAAAACCTCTACGAACAAAAGGAACGCAATWACTTGTTTGTGACCACAAAAAAATTCTTGCATTCTGGTGAACTTCTTCCAGTATCAGTGCTGGAATCTTCTAAAATAAAGATTTGTCAAGTATCTGAGAACCCAGTCCTGAGGCGTGATGTGATGTGGTCTAGTACTAGTGCCATTGGTGTGTATCGGGTTTATGTAATTGGAGACATAACTTTTGTGCTCTAGTAGTGCATATTGAAATAAATTCATGTTAATGGGAATCAACCAATGTTCGTAGATACGGTAGGACGGTACTTCTCGTACGGTATGATACTTATTCCTAGTACTAGTACTTCGTATTAGTAGTACGGTAGTAGTATTAATATTGATTGAGCTCTCAGGTACGATACGAGGTACGAACCGTATGTAACAATTCAGTGGTGAGAATACGAGGAATACTAAATGCCATCAAGTGGCGTGATTGACTCGAATCCCGTTTTTGTTTTGTTGAAGTATCTTCGCCTCCGATGTTTGGCTCTCAACGCTGTAAAAAAGAGGTAAAAAAGCTGGAAGAAATGGATCTTTTTGACTTCTACGGTTCTTTTGTGTTGAGGCGCGTGTAACAAACATGGGTGGAAAAGAATCTCCCGCGTGCCTCACCCGACGAATTACAGGTCCTTTTTGTGATGTAACAGATAGATTCTGCTCCAATTCTWCTCATAAATATTTATCAAAAACAATCTCAAAATGAAATCCGCCATCTTTGCCTCCCTTATCGCCACCGCGGCCGCCTTCGCCCCTGCCCAACAGGCCAAGACCTCCACTTCTTTGAGTGTCAGTGAACTCGGTACGTGTCTCTAGATATTTTTTTGTATGCGATGGCGAGGATGCGATCGCTGGTTCTTCTTTCCACGACCGAAAACATCGCACCGCCCCGTACGACAACGGCGTCATTCAACAAACGCAAGCCAGCAGAATTACTCATCTATTTTCCCGACCGTCGAATTGTCAATGCAAACGCACAGAACTCGGAGTCACCGAGCCTCTTGGAGTCTACGATCCTCTTGGATGGCTCGAGACMCAGCCCGAGTCCTTCGAACGTCGTCGTGCCGTCGAGCGCAAGCACGGACGTATTGCCATGGCTGCCGTTGTCGGAACCATTGTCCACAACAACCACATTGTCTTYGATGGATACCTTTCCCCCTCGAACGACTTGAAGTTCGCCGATGTCCCTACCGGTATGGGCGGAATCGCCGCCATCCCTTCCGCCGGACTTGCCCAGATCTTTGCCTTCTTCGCCCTTGTTGAGCTCGCATGGATGCCTGCCTCCAAGTACGACGGAGACTACGGAGTTGGATACTTCGGAGACGACATCAAGGACCCCGAAGAGAAGGCCCGCAAGCTCAATGTTGAGTTGAACAACGGACGTGCCGCCATGATGGGTATCATCGGAAACATGGTTGCCGAACAGCTCACCGGACAGACCATGTACGAACAGTACTCTGCCGGACACATCTCTCCTTTCGGAGATGGCCAGGGTGTCTTCTAAACAGCTAATTTTGTTACCTTACTATATACTAGAATCGGGTTGGTGAGCCGTCGACTAGATGTTGCTCCCAATTAAACACACATTTTAAGCTTTACACAATCTAGTTCTACCGTAGCTACACGAAGAAAACGGAATAGTAGAGAATATACCAAAGTGGATACTTTTCTGTCTGTCTAACCTAGATCCTATTAGGAGGCATATCCCTGTCGTCGTTCGTTAATGGCCATTTCTTGACTTCCTTTACCGATCTTCTCAGGTGCCGTTGAATCAAAGGTAACTGATGTACTACGATGCACTGTGTTTCAATACTATTCGGACGTAGCAGTTCAAGTACAYKWACGGATTCAGTTCAAAAACAAGCAAGCAGAACATAAAGTAATACGGTACGATAAGACATGGTWGTACAAGTACTGTAAGACATAAGACGTACTTCTGCCATAGTACGTACGTACGGTACGTATGAAGTACGAGTTCGAGCGTTTTTGTTTCTKKTGTTTTGATGCGTTATTCCCTATCTGCTCGTGACCAAGCCTCAAACTGAAAAATGAGATGCTTCTTTTCTACTGTAGCTCGTACGTACGGTAGACAACCKCCAGCCGAGGACAGAWTTGTGGCCAAAAAATGATGTTCGGTCGTGTTGAAAGAATTAATGACCAAAGGACTAATGACTCTTCTCGACCGTTAGCTGTCGTACGGTAGGGTACCAACAATAGTAGTAATAGTAATAGTAGAATAACTTGCGGGAKCAAACGAACGGAACACCTACCTCTACGCAAGAATGTTCAGTACTACAGTACGATGGAAACTTCCTGTAAGTTGAGAAGTTGACATGATGACTGTTTAGGCCGGTACTGTAATTCGTAAAGTAAAAGACAACTTCGATCTTGGCTTCAAACCAAGAAACAAAGGTTCAAAACAACAGCAAAGACAACACGGCACACGACAACGGCACAAGCAATTGCAAATTTTAGCTTGATTGCCGCAACATCGTCAACGMCACCGYGCAATACCGTAAAATCAAGGGCTGTAACTGTAACATTTGCATCTTTATTTCCATTCGAGTTCAAGCATGAGCGACAGCGACGACAGTGTCGAAATTTCCGACGTCGAGTTGAGCGACGACGACAGCACCCTTCCGAGCGACGACGAGGATCCCAATGCAAGCGCGGGAGCTCCGCGGGGGAAGGGACGTATCAGTTACGTGGTGGAGGACGATATCGACCACGAGGAAATTGGCGACGACACGGCGCTGGCACAGATCAAAGAGGACAAGTTTTACGAGCGGGTGAACCATTTCATGAACGCCCAGCGCAAGGTCGAGGAGCGCATGCAGCGCATCGACGCCAACGACCGGTTGAAGGCCATCGAGGTAACCAACCACTCCGGGGGAATCAAAGAACCCGACTCGAATACGTACAAGACCATGTACCAGCAACAGAACATGAACGGGGAGCCGGCGAAGAACCTGGGCGAGGTATACGAGACGGCCTACGGGATCAAGCAGAAACTCCGGGACCTGCTGGATGCGATGGTGGACAAGGTCAAGGGGCTGGATTACATCGATGCCAGGATCGTGGATCTCAAGCCACGCGACGCCGCCAACAACAAAGCCAGGGAGGAATACCTGACAAGAACCCCCGGTCCTCCCGAGAGCTGGATGTACGACGTGCTCCGGTCCACCGTGACGTGCAAGACGATGAAGCAGGTGGAAAGCGTCAACAAGTTCCTCACCAAGAAGGCGCACATCGTGCAGGTCAAGAATCGCTTCCAGATACCCGCCTTTAGCGGTTACCGCGACATTCTCTACCACGTGTTGCTGACTTGGACGACCACGACCACAAAGCAGGTCACGTTTGTCGCCGAGATCCAGGTCCACCACAAGGAGGTCGCCAATCTCGAAAAGATGTTTGGGCTCATGAACCACTACAAATATTTCCGTCCCATTTTCGCCGTGCCGGACCGTTCGGATGTCCAGACACTGAGGGACATTCATCGCTTTCAAAAGGCCGGAAAGATCAACGAGAAGCTGATCGACAAGATATTCAATAGCGTAGACGCGAACCAGCTCTACGTATACGGAAAATTGTTTGATCTCAAGCTCGAGAACTACGAATTCGCCCAGCACCTTTATTCGCGTGCCTTGAAGATACACTCGGCATCGGAATCCGGTCCAACCGTCAAGTCTGCTGCCCTGTACCAAGACATTGGCCTCGTACAAGCCAAGCTGGGCGACTACGACCAGGCACTGAGAAGCCTGCAGAGTTGCCTCGAGCACCAACAAGAAGTCTTTGGCCAGTACAATGCCGAGGTTGCCATCACGCGCAGTCTCCTTGGCGATACGATCGTGGAGCGCGGGGACGAYAGCGGCGAGCTGCTTGAGCACCGCGGAGCCCTGCAGCAATACAAGAAGGCCCTCGTGATTCGAGAAAAGTGCCTCGGAGAGGACCACCTRGACGTGGCCGGATCGTACCAAAACATAGGTCGGTCGCTCTGCAAGCTCGGAGACTTCCAGGGAGCCCTCGCGGCGTACCGGGAGTCGCTCTCGATTCTCGAGTCCCTTCTCGGGGAGAACCACGCGGACGTTGCCACGGCCCACTGCTACCTAGGAAACGTCCTGCACGAGCAGGGCGACTTCCAGGCAGCCATGGAAGAGTACTCCTTTGGGCTGGCCATCCGGGAGGAGGTCTTTGGCAAGGGCCACAAGGCCACCGCCGAGTCCCACACGCTGATCGGACAGCTCCTCACGGACGCCCAGGACTACGACGAGGCCGAGGCCCGCCACCGGCAGGCGCTCGTGCTGCGCGACACCCTCCTCGGCAAGGAGAGCCCCGAATCGGCCGAGTCCCACTACTGGATCGGGTACGTGCTGAACCAGAAGGGGGACTACGCGGCAGCGCTCAAGGAACACGAGACGGCCTACACGATCCGGAGCAAGATCCTGCCGAAGGGACACCCGGACATCCGGGCCTCTCTGATCAGCATYCGGACAAACGAAAACGAGCAGCCAGAACAATGATGGTGCTGCCCGGCCAATCGACGGCACGAGTGCCGGGCCGTACAGAGTCTATCCATCTACCGTTCCCGGCATGGTTCTCGGAGTTTACGGTATCGCACGGTGCCGTTGTTTCGTATTTAAAAGAACAAGTACTTCTAGTAGATATTGGTTTTGCTACGAGCACGAGCAGAGAACGAGTGAAGGCACAGAATGGCACTCTATTATGTGTTTGTTGTTTAGTGCTTTTTGAAAATGCACGAGTAGAAATCATACTACAAACGTTATTGTACCGTGCCACATTCCGTTACAAACCTTCTTGGTCGAATTTCCTTAGCTAGTAGAAGTATACCCTTTCGTGACGGTTTCGAGACGGCATAAGTGATTCCACGTTCAAAAGGGCAATARTAGACMGAAARCACGAACGAGTGCGGCGTCGGGTCGGATGGAAGACCCTTTCGGGCCATCATTTATGCGGGAAAGTTTGTCGGGCGTCGCGCAAAATGCCAAACCGAAAACTAGGTCGTGCAATTTATGGCTCGTACCCAAATTTTTTAAATTGAAAAGGACGTGCCAAATACATCCCGAGCGTSCGCAAAAGTACGTAAAAGTACCGTACCGTACGTAGGCACCGGAAGGCAATATTCGTTCCCAATGGAACAACACAACACACGAAACCGGGGACCATTGCCGAGTGGTGGCAAGCGTCTCCGCCCATTGAGTACAGGCCATACGATACAACAAACCGACCGCAACTGTACCAACCGCATTGCGAGATCTCCCCCGCACTAAACGACACGACACGACACGACACGACACGACACGACACGACACCACACCACACCATACTGCGCTAGCACCACCACCACCACCGCCCGTTCCGATCTGTTCTGTTCCGCTGCGACTGCCGACCGATCCGAGCATCGAGATCGAGAGAGACCATGTCGGAGGTGTCCCTGTCGTCGAGCGACCCGGACGAAATCCTCCAAAAGACCGTGGTTCGGTGCAAGAAGGCCCAGGCCATCGCCCGGCCCTTTACGCACCCGAACAAGGTCGACGCCGGAAGGACGGTGGAAGAAAAGATGATCGGGCTCCTGAAAATGACGCAGGAACRCGAGTACGGCSAGCTGACCGACGAGCTCCGGAGCCTCGCCAWYCTGATCCTGGACATGCAGAAAGGGGTCCTGGAGCAGCTGCTGGACTCGGTCGAAACGATCGAGCGCCGCGTCGTGGCATACAACGACAAACTCTCGGGGTCCGAAACGGAGGACACCACCGATTTCTCGACGCAGGAAAGTGCCTCCGCCGGTGAAAGGATGGACGAGGGSACCGTGGATCGCTCCGAACCGTCGTCCCGGGGAGGGAGGATCGAGGAAACCAACRCAATGACACAGCAGCGGTTCATGGACCGGCTKAGGAGTTTCGTCTCGTTTCAGCGGACCGCCGCGGAACGCGCCCGGACCGTTGATTCGCACGGAAAGGTGAGGGGGAAAACACCAGATAGAATCCATTTGTTGCTTGTCGATCCCGGAGGAGCATTGGCACGAGCAGCCATCGCTTTGGTTTTGTAACCGAGCCTCAACACGTTTGTCTTTTTTTTCTCTCCCTTTCTTCCATCCATGTCTYGTTCTCTGACGGTGTTCGACGAATCTTGTTGGACGCAAAGATTGCCGCGATCCGAATGAAACCCCAATCGAGGGGCGGAATCAAAGAAAAGAATGGGACCTACAAATCCGGATATCGGCAGCAAGATGTCCACGGGAAACCCATCCGGCACCTGTCGGATCTCTATGCTGCCGCGAACGAGGCCAAGCCCGAGTTTCAGAACCTGATGCATTCGATTCGAAAAAGCATCTCGGGCCTGACGGCCTCGGACRTAGAGATTGCCTCCGTCAAGCAGTGGTCCMGGGCCTCGAAAAAGGCCCGGGACGAGTATTCGCACCGAGACCCGGGCCCGGCAGAGGCCTGGCTGTACGACATTCTGCGGGCATCGATCTACTGCCGGTCGGCCAAACAAATGAACGACGTYAACAARCATCTCAGAGAACACGCCCACATCGTCRACTGCAGCAACCACTTTGCGACTCCCCGGTTCGATGGATACCGGGACATTTTGTACCACGTATCGATTCCGTACAAGGGCGAAACGGCGTTCATTTGTGAGATCCAGGTGCACCACAAGGACTTCAAACGATTCTAYAACGGGATCAATTCCCACATGCATCTGCGTCCGTACTTTGCGAAAGATTCCCGAGAAACCGCRGAAGTAGTACGAGACCTCGAGATGCTTCTACAGGTTGGAGAGGTCGACGAAAATCTCATGGACTTTCTCCTCGAYGAAAGCAACCCGAGTCAGCTCAAGTTGTTTGCCAGAATCTTCTTTGAACAACTCGAGGAGACCCGCAAGTCGCTGTCGCTCTTCAAGCGAGTCCTGGACCTGGAAGAATCCATATACGGAACGGAGCACCTGGTAGTYGGGACGACCCACCTCTATATGGGCCAAATCTTGCTGAAACTAGGGGAAGCCGACCGCGCCATGGTGCACCTAAAGGAGGCCCTGCCCGTTTTTACTCGCAACCTTGGGTCGAAACACCTAGACATTGCGGCGACSCGCGTTGCGATGGGAGACGCTCGAAGCCTGAAGGGAGACGCCAAYGGAGCGCTCGACGAGCAGCTYAGAGCCCTCGAACTCCGAGAGGAATGCCTCGGAGAGGACCACATTCTCGTGGCGGAATCTCACATCCTGGTGGCAAAGGCCCAGTGCGGCCAGGGAGAATACCAGAAGGGAATGGACGAGTGCCGAACCGCGCTGGCAATACAAGAGTCCATCCTTGGCGAGAACAGCATCGAAACGACCCGATCGTATTCTACCATGGGAGAAATCTTTGATCTCCAAGGAGAACACGACAGAGCAATGGAATGCTACAACGAAGTCCTTTTGATACAGGAAGAGGTTTACGGAAAAAAGAAGCACAGAGAAATTGCCGAYACCCTTACGGAGATAGCGAATCTAAAATTGAAGGAAAACAAATACGACGAAGCGGAGACAAGCCATCGGAAGGCATTGCACATTCGAGAGACGGTTTTGGGAAATCAACACCCCGACTGTGCCATATCTCATGGAAATATTGGCAAAGTATTATTTCGAAAGGGACAGAAGCAAGAAGGATTGAAGCTATTGGAGCTTGCTTTGCAAATTACGATGGACGGATATGGGAAAAAACACTTGTCGACGTCCAACTGTTTTGCGGACTTGGGTTCGGTCATGCTCAAGAACAACGATCTCGACGATGCACTGAATCAATACAAGGAGTGCCTGGCGATACGGAATCGCGTCTGCGGTAAAAACCACCCCAAGACCGCCGAGGCGTTCAATTTATTGGGCCACGTGCATATCCTAGAGGGGAACCACAAGAGTGCGTTGACCAATCACTCCAAAGCGTTGGGAATTGTAACGCAGACGCTGGGCCCGGATCACCCCCATGTTGCTACTGCGTACGAACACCTTGGGAAACTCTACGAGAACCAGATGGACCACAAGCTGGCACTGGACTACCACACAAAGGCTCTCACGATTCGGAACGCGATGCTGGGAAGACAGCACCCGGCGACTGCGGCATCGTGCTTCGCAATCGCTGGTGTTCTCGAGAAAAAGGAAGACTACGCCGGAGCCACGATGGCGTACAAGCAAGCATTGCTGGCGCGCCTGTGCCTCCGTGGCGAGCACCACGCCGCCACCACCGACGCTCGATTGAAGCTCGGTCGCTGTTTGATTCAAGAAAAAGAGTTCGACGACGCGGAAGAAGAGGTGCGCATGGTTCTTTCCGTCAAAGAAGAAACACTCGCCGGCCAAGACCTTCAGACCGCGGAGGCGTACAGGCTTCTGGGCACGATACTCAATCACCAGGGCAAGTTTGAGGAAGCAATCTCAATACACAAAAGAGCCCTCAAGATACGGAAGGACCACCTCGATGAAGACCATTCGTAGCACCTAAAGCAAAATCATACAAACAAATGTGCCCTGAATCGGGCAGGGAATCAACGGGAAGATAGTATTTGAGTGTAATGTTAAAATAGATACGGCGCAAAAAGCGAACTTCATTTTACGCCAGAAACAAAAAATACGGATAAGGAAGCAATCTTGTGTTGAGTAAACATTATATGAATATGTGAAAGAAAGTTGTTTTCTTTCTATGACTGGTATTTCGACAAGTAGACATGGCATCTAGTAATGAGCCAAAGCACACTGTCGAGCGATTTGTTGTAGGCGTTCCTGTTGAACGATTCTTCCGAAGGTTCGTCTTCGGCTTTCCATCTTCTCCATGCGTACGCAAATACGATGCGGCAGATGTCCAAAAACGCAACTTCGTATTGCTGTTGAAGTGTTTCTCGCGGGAAAATCGACGTTTCAATCTCTTCTGCGTCCTTTCCTACGCCATACTTTACCAGCTCTCTTGTGAGACACGAGTAGTAATGGTCTAACAATTCACCTTCCTCCTTGCCACTGAAACAAAGAGCAGAGCTGGAAACCGCACTCGTTATATGGTGGGCGACGTCTTTGAAATGATAAAAAGATTCAGATGAGATGCCTGTTTTTTGGCTTAAAGAACGATAACGACAACTTATTGACCAGAAGGTTCTTGTTTTTTCTTACCTGTAGCGGCGAGACCGAATCCGGACCATTGGAAATCGATCAATCCAACCTCGATCCCGGATTCTTGCTTTTTACGGAAGAAAAAGTTGGCGTGTTTCGGGTCGCCATGGATCAGTGTGCGATACCTCGCAAAGTCGGCATTGGTAGCAGCATCCTTGTCGGCAAAGGGATGGGCTTTGCCGCCAACGATAGGAGCCACTTCCTCCAGTCTCTCTCCCAATGGCACACAATCGACACCCTTCAATTCAGCAACTTTTTCCAAGTCGTCACGAAAGGAAGAGTAGCGAGCTTCCCAGCCACTCCGAACTTTCTTGAGTTGCTCATAGCCCTGGAGTTTTGGTTGCATGTAGCCGCCGTTCGGCCAGACCATGTTTTCAAGATCACTCCCCGCCTTTCCTCCGTCCTTTTTCCAAAAGTCGGAACCCTGCCAAAAATAAGCATGCATTTTGGCCAACTCTTCCAGAGATGCCTTGGTTTCCTCTCTCGGCAACAGCCAGTGCTGTTCCCATCCATCAGAATTTTGAAAGTACTCCAAGAATATCGAAAAGGAGCTGTCCAATAGCTCTTTGGGGTTGTCTCCAGCAACAGGCCTCA
Organism: Pseudo-nitzschia multistriata; assembly: GCA_900660405.1. Taxonomy (NCBI): domain Eukaryota; phylum Bacillariophyta; class Bacillariophyceae; order Bacillariales; family Bacillariaceae; genus Pseudo-nitzschia; species Pseudo-nitzschia multistriata. The sequence continues at coordinate 408,718 of CAACVS010000225.1, read as the reverse complement.
GATCAGACGAGAGAACTTTGTTGATCTTCATTCCTGTATCGTTTACTAAGTATTTGCACGCATAACTAGTCAGAAAAGATGTCTCGACTTGATAGCTCTTCACATCTCGTACGAGCTTGAACAACGAAGAATACCCGGACACAATGGTCGGAACACGAAACTGTGAGAATCTGCTATCAATTGCATTCACCGAAAAACATACAGCAATGGACGACGGTGTCACCAGTGGATAGTTCAACGTACCTTGTGCGGAGCGGTCTTGAGTTTATCTCGGGCGTGATCAAGATTTGCCATCACAATCCGCTTGTAAAACATGTCGGATGGTGGTGAATTTCCGGAAGGGTTTGCACCTTCCTCCCACTGGAGCTGGAAGCGCACGCCGTTCGACATGAGTCCCCTCCAGGCATCCTCTTCGGGCACGGAATATCCAACGAGCTTCGAGTCCGTTGGATTTTCGTCCCTAAGCAGCTCTTGGAGATGGTCGAGCCCGTAGGGCATCCCATCGAGATCTCTCGCAATGTCGATCGACTGCGAAACCCCGGGTGGTGGCATGCCCTCTCCGATCCATTGTTGGAAGATCGCCATTACCGAATCCCGGTCCGCCCGCATGCTCCGGCACAGCTCGTCGTGAAGCACCGATGCTCCCTTGGAAGACGCAACGACGCCAAAGACGTTCCCCATCGTTCGCTTCGGGCAGTGGACCAGGGAGGCACCAAACATGTCCGTGATTTTTCCGCCCCTGCACTTCAGGAGCGCCTCGGGTGCGCACGTGTCCCACAGCTGGGTGTCGAAGTGCAAGACAGCCACAGTAGGGCTAGTGGAGGTTGCCACCATGCGGAGTTTCGCCGCGGTCCCACCCACAATCACGCGACGGGCATCGCCCCCCGGTGCCAACGACACGGCGGTTGTGGTCGCTATTTGGAGAACCGGATTGCCGGAATCCCCCGACAAAACGGTCGTGCCGGCTGCGTGGCCGTCGCGGTCGCTGGATTCGTCGTTCGAGGCTTGTTCCGCAGCATCCGAATTCGTACTCGCACTCGCACTCGCACCCTCACTCTCACCCGCACCGGACGGGGGCGTTTCTTTCTGGGACCAGACACCGGCAAAATCCTTTTGGTCCGCAATCGCGTAGTGGATCTCGGCCCCGCACGACAGATCCCCACCACCCGGAAACGGCACGCCGATGATCCCCGCCACCGGGCGCGAGTTCCTGGCGATGCCGATGAGGCACGCCACGTTGCCCAGCCTCCCCTCCACGAATTCGCGGGTCCCGTCGACCGGGTCCACAAAGAGGGCCAGCTCCTCCAACGGGATTTCCTCGTCCAGACCGGGGGCCATGGTCTTCTGGACCTCCCGGTCGTCGAACAAAATGTCGGTCCGGAGAGGGGGCGGGGCATCGGCCCCGGAGGAAAGAGCCCCGGCTTCGGTCTCGTCCTCTTCTCCGATGATCAAGAGCTCCTCCCCCCACGTGCTACGGAGCGCCGCGATGATTTTTGCCTGGGCGTCGATGTCGCACTGGGTGACCACGCTCCGGGCGTCCCCTCCTATTTTCAGCTTGCCGCCCTTGGAATCGCTGTGGGCTTCGTGAAAGGACCGGATCACCTGGCAGCCCTGCCAACCGGCATCCATGCAACTCGACGTTAACTGGCTCAGCGATATCGTCTTCATGACGGGAGCAATTTTCATTCTATTGGTGCCGGTGTGCGTCGGACCTGCCCGTACCGATGGTCGATGGTCCAGGCCTATTCGATTCAAATGACAAGGATGGATGGAAATTGGAAAGTTCACGAAGGTATGATTGTTCGTAAGGATTACAGTACGGTACGGTACGTACTGTAGCGTAGTTCACGTCGTTCCAACGGCATTGTACAGTATCGCAGTACAGAAATAAACCTATTTTCTTTTTTTTCCGATCGGAAATCTAGATCTCTTTTTTAAACGTCCGTCCGTCATCTCCTACAAAACGAGCGACGGAGGGACGATACCGTGTTCCAACCAAACGACGGACGACGCAAACTGTTCGCAACCGGAAGGAAAAACTTCCAATCGCAGGCAGGATTTCGCTCTCGATGGCGCCTGTCATCAAATCGTTGTTCTTTCGAGAAAGACAAGACAGTTCCCACCCACCTCCAACCCCACCCACAACAAGAATAAGATTGATACACCGGAAAGTGAATCTCGTTTCAACAAAAGCTGCAATTAACAGGTTTTCGCGACAGTTTTAGAACGACCACTGGCCAGACGAAACAAGAAAAAAAGCAACAAATTCGATACAGAACAGGATGGGACGCAAGAGGGATTTGTCGATTTTCGATGCCATCGAGGAGCTGGACACCCAGGACCGCAAGGCGGATCGGAAGCGACGAAAAGAGACAAACAAGGAACGGAAGCGGGCCGAAGAAGTCCAGAGCCAGTCGAAAATATACAACCACTTGCTGGAATCCCGCATCCTTCTCCAGCGGGCCATCAACAAAGCGAACGACGGCACGGCGTCGTCGTCATCGTCCGGCTCGTCGTTCCGCAAATCCTGCAACGCGCTCCTAGAGCAGCTCTTGCTCGCGCGAAACCGGCTGTCGGGGTCGGCCACGGATGCCGACAACTGCAAAGCCCTTCTGGGACCGTCGGCATCGGCCAGGGCCGATCTCCACGATGCTCTCCAGGAGGACTACGAGAAACACAGAGAGGAATGGAAACAGATCCTGAATCGAAAGCACAAGAACCTGAGGCTTCACTCGGGAATGACGGCCAAGTCTCAGTTCCGAATAATGGATTCCTCCTTCTGGCAGCAGGTGGAAGCCACCATGGAGTACGAGGAAATCCGCAGGGGGGAGGAGAATACTTCCTCCGCGCAAGCGGGAGCGGTGGTGCTCTTCGACGATTCGAAGGTGTACCAGCAGCTCCTCAAGGACTTTGTCGCCAATTCCACCAGCAACAACGGCACCAGAGCGGGGGAGAATTCCGCGGAGGCTTTGCGATCCGCAAAGTACAGCAACCGGAACAGCAAGAAGAAGGACGTAGACCGAAAAGCCAGCAAGGGAAGGAAGATCCGATACAAAGAGATCCCAAAACTGGTCAATTTTACCTTTCCGCTGTCTCGTCCGAATTCTTCCAACCTGGACACGGAAGAATACTTTCAGAGTTTGTTTGGGGGTGCGGGAAATTCGGGCAGATAGTTACGAATAGCAGTATCGTCGGCTAAAGAATATTCGAACTACAGCACTCTGTTCCATCGCAGATGCTTCGTCTCACGGGCAACAGAGAGAAGTACCTGCCGTACATCAAGTCCAGGACTTCCATTTTTCTTACGCGCATTTTTCATCCGAGGCCTAGTGTTCTCAAACACGAACACAGAACCGAATTATAGAGGTCAAAATCTTAGGACAGGGCAAAGAACAAGAAGGTCAAATCAACAGTGCTAACCATAGACCTGCAAAAATCATCGAATGATAAGTGGTACTGTATTACTATTATTCAGAAATAAATACTAATAATAGGAAGCTGTGTTGAGATTTTTATGTTGTGAATGTGAGCCTAAATCACGAGTAGATAGTGAATAAGCTCACTCTTTATTGTAAACACGTAATTATACGGCACTAAAGAGTACACGTACATTTTGCAGGTTATGAGCAACAACAGCAACAGAACTGCCTCATATGCTCATCAGACAACATTCCACAAAGAAAGCACTTACATCTTCGGAGGAGTCACTACCTCCGCATTCGGTCGCAGTGAAGCGTGTTCAAAATACATGAGAGTTGAAGTTTTCGGGAAAATAGTAACGAGCGCGTGCAATTGTCGTGTCGTAAATCGGAAAAAAGAGCTAATTTTGTACCCTTCTGAATTTGAGGCCACAATTTTCTTCTTACCGTACGATGCAAGTTGTTGTTCAGTTCAAAAATACCGATCAGAAGAAGACGAAGCTGAGGTATCATCAAGTACAAGCAGTATTGGTTTTGCTTTTTCTGTATCCGTTCGCAGCTACCAGGGGGCTCTTTCCTTTGAGACACCTAGCCAAACCACACCTGCACGAAGAATGTCCTCGTTTGCTATCGGAAGGCGACGTTGCATACAACTGACGACGCGGACGACCTCGAGGCATTTTTGCAGGCCACGAAACGAATCGTTGACATTTCCAAACTCCCATGTAAGAGGCACTGCTACGACGCCCTCTGCGGGACGACGGCCGCCGAGCTCTCGGGCACTTTTTTCGGCCGCGCAGCGAACGCCGGGGGCATGTTATTCCTCGAATGCCTCCTTCTCGTCTGCGGCGACTCCCCGGACGATAGCAAGCGAACACGAGCACCTTGCCGGCGGTTTCGAATCAACAAGAACAGCAACAGCAGCAACAACAGCGGGAGACGTCGACGACGACCAGGACCTTCGGCAAAACATTGCGGCCGGGCTTCCCTCGGTGATCAAAAACCTCGATCGGGCATGCAGATTCAATCAAGGAAAGGGAGGGGGTCCCAACGGGCCAAACAATGCGTCAAAGAAAAAATGGAACTCGGAATTCGTGAGGGAAACGGTCGATCAATACGAACAATATCTCAAATATTTTTACAACGAAGACCTTGATGGTTCTAGTGGTTCTTCCCCCGTCTCGAAGGAGATGAAGGAGCTCTTCTTTGCTCCCGAAACGACGCAGCAGGCCTTTGTCGCCGTGCTGCGGTGCAGGCTCCCGACCCACGTCTTGTCTCGCAAGATCAGAGAATGGGAACGGTACATCGGGAGCATGGGCGCGACAAAAATGACGGACGACCTGTCCCTGAGCATGCTGGAGGCCAACGGGAAGGCGGGAAACATCGGGAGGGCGATACAGCTGCTCTCGCTCCGAAAGGCCCGGGACTATCCACCGAGGGAGCAGGAATTCGTGCACACGATCACGGCCATCGACGCCGCCGGCCTGTACCTGAGGAAAAACCGAAACATCTTTCTGCCCGAGCAGAAGCAGCCGAAAATCGACGACCCCACGAGGTGGCTGGACGCGATCCTGATCAACATGAACCAGCGGGACGTGGCCCTGACCACGAAAATGGCGAACCGCATGCTCAACGCGTTTGCGAGGACCGGGAGGACCGGGAAGACGACACACTTCTTCTACCGGGTCGTGAGAAAGCCAATCGACGGCGAAAGCAACACCGATGGCGAGAGCGAGAGCGCCGACAACCCCACCGCGAACCACGTCGACGGGATGGCCACGTTCCGGGACCGCCCGGTGGAGGTCCGGCTCAAGATGCGACCCCCGCCGCCGTACCACAAAATCCCCTCCCAGGTCCGCGGGAAGCTGGTGAAAAAACCGGGGTCGAACCTCCGGCAGCTGAAACTAGAGCGGGAGTCCGACCCGGACTGGAGCCCGGTCCTGACGTCGGCGATATCCTTTGCGGACTCGCTGAAACAGGGAGCCTGCGGCCACGATCCGGTGGAGCTGGACCTGGTCAGCTATTCCATACTGATGAGGGTCTGCGTCAACCGGGGAAGCCTGTGGAGGGCCATGCACATCCTCGACGAGGTGATGCCGGCGAACAAGATCAAGCCCGACATTGTGGCCTACAACACGCTGCTGATCGGCCTGTCCAGGGTGGGGGACGTCCCGACCATGAAGGAATACTCCCGCAAGCTGCTGTCGGAGGGCCTGAGTCCGACCAAGGAAACCATCGGGGCCAGCATCGACGGCCTGCTGAACCTGGGCGACGTGGGAGCCGCGATTTCCCTCTGCCAGGACTGCTTCAACCAGTACTCGGTGCTGCCGCCCTACACGACGCACCTGAAGATCCTGGAGATGACCCTCGGCCGGGGGCTGGTCTACGAGGCGAAGCGGCACGTTTCATTCCTGCAGCAGCTGTGGAAGTGGGAGCCGAACAAGTACCACTCGAAGGAAGTCTCGAGGGTCCTGTACGCGACCCAAAACAACCCGAGCCTCTCCAGGGAGGCCCTCCAGAAGATGTTTGCCTACTTTGGTTACACGCTGGACGAATCGGATTTCTTTTGAGAACAGAGAAAGAACGAGGCAGACAGAGCTAGGCGTTGCGATCGCTGCGGACTCGTACCATACGGCAGTGTCCGAAACCGAGGATTGCGACAGGAACGGGGCAGCCAAGTATATGCGGACACACGCACGCACGCAAGCACTATAGTTTGTGGTGGACTAGACCCTTTTTTCATTGCTGTATTTTTTTTTCTCGTGAGCTAGATTTCCAAAGAACCGTACGGACAGACATTGCCCGTTCCGTGTTTCCTTTGCCTCGTCACCGCGCTGTGTCGCTCGCGTGCTCGGCGGGGCCTACCGTCCCCCCCACCCCCGCTTGGAAGAGCCTCCGCCGGACGTAATACGCCGGGCGGTTGGACGGATCCTCGTACCGGCGGGAAACCCACCCCCGTGCTTGCCTCTGCCCCTGCGGAAGCCCGCCCCCGGGCCGGCAGTTGCTCCCGTCCTTGAGGCACGGAAGGTTCGTTTCGGTGTAGGATCCGGGGGTCGCCCAGCACACGTGGGCCTCGATGCCCAGGAGGTTCTTCCCGAGCTCGACGCGAAAGAAGCCGAGCTCGCCCCAGTACTCGCCCCTGTGTTTTGGGTAGGAAGAAGCAGCAGCAGATTTCCACACGATTGCAAAACCCACACGAAGGAACGCAATCAATCGAAAGCAAACGAAAGGAGAGAAACAAAAAGAAATGGGTGTTGAGAATCTTGTCACTGGCTTTCCTTTCGAAAAAGGAAAGGAAATGCTAAAGATTGTGCATGTACAACGTACCACTGTGTGTTAAACATCCAAGGAACACATTCAAACCAAGATGGGACAAAGAGAGAGAGAAAGAGAGCAAGTGAGTCGGCACGATGGATTTTCTAGAAACATCCAAGGAACCCCGCAAACGCAAACACAAGGCAACGCAGCGATGCGCAACAAAAGACGACAACACGCACGCTGTTACGGACGATCCAGTAGGGGAGCTCGGCAAAGTCGTCGTACCCCCAGCCCACGATGCTGACGCCGTGGTTGTGGGTGGTGTTTCGGTTGGCCGGGGAATCCACCAGGATCCCCCCCTCGTAGGCCAGCAGCGGGCCGGCGTTGACGGAGGCCTTGACCGGCCCCCTCATGAGGATTTCCGCCATGATCGGAACAATGCCGTCGTCCAGGGAGTAGCTTCCGTACTCGGCGACCTGAAAAAGGGCGAGCGCAGCGAGCGAAGGTTGGTGAGACGAGAGATCCACTGAGAGAGAGAGCAGCAAAGCGCAACGCCATCGGAACCAAGGCGCAATGCAATTCCAAGACAACACCACCGCAGCGAACGACGCAGCAAGGCAACGCACCGTGGCGTTCGGATAGGACCCGATCGGATCGCAGGCACCGCCGCCGGGCTCGTGGGAGGGGTTCGCGCAGGTCTTGCACCTCGCGGAAGCCCCGCAGGAGGTGTCGGCGTGGGGGCAGAACCCGTGCTCGGAGTCGCTCGAGCAGGCCAGGTAGGGCGAGCAGGTGTCGTAGGGGACCGGGTGTGCGGTCCCGCGTTTCTCCCCGGCCAGGAACGCGTAGGCCCGGATGGCCGACCCCCCGTGGCAGCTCCCGGCGGAGGCCCCGCAGCTCAGCAGGAACTGGACCGAGAGGTTGATCTCGGTGCCGGCCCCGCCCCGGTCGATCTTGATGCGGTCGGCCAGGGCCGAGAGGCTGCTGTGGGCCCAGCAGGACCCGCAGTACTGGGGGACGTGCTGGTTGAGGACCCGGGTCAGCATCGACCGGGTCCGGGGGAACCGGGGTGGATCGGCGAGGGGGGCATCGGCAGGAGCATCGCCGTCGCGGTCGGCATCGCCATCGGAAGCATCGGCCACCCGGCCCCAGTCGAAGCGCTTCGGGAGCAGCGACTCGTCGAGGTAGGTGTGAGGAAGGGGGCTCACGATGTGCGACCTGTCTTCGTCTCCCTCGTATAGTATCTCCCTCGCGGTTGCTGGTGCCCGGGAGGCCGCTAGGAGAACCAGCAGGTGCAGAGCGACTCTCATGGATGGAGGTATGGATGGATGGACAAATGGATGGAAATGGAAACAACCAAACTCTGCCCCGGCAAGCCAAGAAAAAGCAGAAAATTGGGTCAATACCGCAGTGCAACCACTCGTGTTTGGTCTTGTATTGGTACTCGTAGTTGTTGTTGTTGTTGTTGTAGTTGTAGTTCTTCCTCCTTCGTCATTCGTTGTTCTTGTTCGAAGGACACCATCGATCTTTTCGGCACAACAAGAACTCGGAACAATCAAATGTCAAAACCAATCGAAATCTGCTTGTACTCGTGAAACTAAGGCACGGCACAGTACGTACTGTATGAACGTACTGTTGACATCCGTTGCGGTAAGGTACGTTGTACGAGCACCAGTACTGCTAGCTCTACCGGTATGTTGTACCGTACGGTACGGTAGGCAGGGCTCAAGCCCAACGGATCTCTTCCCATTCGTGTTTGATACGACTCGTTCGACTCATATCGGGGGGCACATTTTGTTGGGTTTTGACACCCGAAAATGAACTCGCTGCATGCCATCGACGACGAATCGGTGGAAACCGGCTGCGACAGAATCGGACCATTTTTAAAATTAAAAAATTGAAAAAGGAACAAAGCTAAAAGACACCCCACCTTCCGTCCCACCGCGAACCCACGAAAGCGCCGCACCGCACCGCACCGGAGGATGCCCCCCGCCGTCCCCCCACCGAGGAAACGGAGGCGGACCACCGTCCGGCCCCGAGCGGCCGGGGGGGCCCTGGAGGCATCCTCGCTGCCGTTGCCGTGTTCGGCGGAAGCCCCTCCGGCGGCGGCGGCAGGGGGCCTCCCCAAGATCCCCGGGGTCCCCCACGGCGTCCTCCCGGTCTTTCTAGAGGCGCTCCGGACCGGGGCGAGGTTCTTTGGAGAGGCCGGGAAGCACGGCCGGTCCTTTACGATCGCCGACTGGGAGAAAAGCAGAGCCCGTGGCGGGAGAGGCAGCAGCCGCATCGAGAACAACAGCAACAGCAACGACAGCAGCAGCAACGACAAGAACCACCACCACCTGCCGAACCAAGACAGCGGCGTCTTTGATTCCCTCATGAACCGGATGCGGGCGGCCGAAGCAACCGCGGAAGCAGCAAGAAGTGCCACCAGCGACCGCGAGACGACTTTTCTGCACGCTTTGAACAAGTGGATGGAGGAAGTCCGGTACGTGTCCAAACAACAAAAGCAGCAGGAACCGCAACAACAACAACAATCACAGCAACCTCACCCACCCCGCAAAGAACCCACGACCAAGACCGACGAAAAACCACGGGCGGTCGCCTATTCCATCTTTCTCTACCTCTGGGACCTCCAGCAGGACCACAAGCGCATCGCCGTCCGCCGGGCGGCCCTATTGTTGTCGGGCATCCTGCTGCAGAGGTCCGAGGACTGCCGGGGGCACCTCGACCAGGGCACGCACCTGGCGGACTGGGTGTCCAGCGTGGCCGGTGCAGGTGGGACCGCGAATGCGACCGCGAATGCGAATGCCAGCGCGGGTGCCAGCGACAGCGCGATTCGCCGGGGGGCCCTCCTCGGGCCGTCGCTCCTGCAGGCCGAGGCCATCGCCCTGGTGGCGGACCTGCTGGCCAGGGGGCACGGGAGGGCCCACGAACGGCTAAGGGTGGCCGCCCGGGGCCTGGCCCACCGGTGCTCCCCCCCGAGCGGGGGATCGCCGATGGGGGCCTCCCGCAGGGGAGACTCGGACCTCCGGGCCCTCCGGGACGCCGCCCTGAAACACGGAGCGAGGGAGGCCGGGAGGGTCGAAGGCCTCCTGGAGCGAGCCGAGGAGGCCCTGCTGGTCCTGGTGCCGCGCTTTGTTCCGAGGGCCGCGGAACATGGCGGCGGCGAGAGCAATCGCAAGGGCAACGACAAAGACAACAATGGCAATGGCAATGGCAGCGACGACGACGACGACAGCGAGAGCGACATCGACTGGGAAGACGGCGACGACGGGGGCGATGCCATCGGGAGCGATGTTCCGGATGCCGCTGCCAATGCCAATGATTCCAGCCATCTCTCCGCGGTCGAGCGAACGATGGCCGCCATGAAAACCACCTCGGGGACCACCCTGTTCCAAGGGGGGGCCCTCGAGATCGACTTTGACCGGCGGGCCGCCGGCGAACACGACGACGGAAAGGGGGGCCTCCCTCCCGGGGCCGCGGAGGTGCCTTCCCGGGAGGCGCAGGCGGCCCGCCGCAGGCTGGCAGCGATCGTCCGGAGGCTCTCGGAACGGCACCTGGTCTGCCTCACGGCCTGGCTGGACGGTCTGCGGAATTCCGACGGCCTGGTGCCCGCGGGAAACAACAACAACAACAACAACAACAGCAGCAGCAGCAGCGCCAACGAGGCACGCCCGGCATCGCTCGTCTCCCTCTCCCGGGAGCAAACCGCGCTGCGGCTCGAGACGATCGAACGCCTCTCCGCCCTCAAACAGGACGTCTCGAGGGTCCTGTCGTCCGCGGCGAGGCTGGCACCGGAAGGTCTGCTCCGGGACAAGGCGGACGGGTCTGTTGCTGTCGCTGTCACTGCCACGGCTCCCGTCGTCCCCGCCCTTGGATCGGCCGGGGGCCCGGCGCTGGTCTCCCACCCGAGCCGCGTCCCGCGGCGGAAGCAGCAGCACCACCGCCGGAGAATCGAGATCCGCTACCACACGCAGCGAACCACCACCACGAGCAGCAACTAGTACTCCTGTACTACTAGTAGTACTAGAAGCAATAAGTTAGTAAAAGCACACTAACAATTAAAAACTGGTGTAAATGTAATAGTGAAAATTTGGTATCGTAGTCTATTTTGGTAAAGTTATGACTACTTACAAGTTAGAATTGGATAGATTTACTAGTGGTGTTATTGGGAGCTAGTAGTAGTAGTAAGTCAAGGATGGGATCGTAGTTTCTCTTTTAGAGCTGCTTGGAGAACCTTTCGATGATCTATTATCTATTATGACCCCTCGTTATCGTATMATATGTATCATAAATACTATAGATATGATTGCTATTAATGTCAGAATAGACCACCTCAAAAGCTCGGGAGGAGGGCACTGAATCTCGCATCGTACGATGCTGGTAAGTGCGATACGAGTACTCGCTTAGTACGAAACACAGTAAAAACATACGGTACGTACTTTTTCGCTTTTTCCATCACAACATTTTTCACGAACCGTTTTTTTCATCCAAACCACCTCAAAGTCGAAACARCACCCTCTCCACACGACAGAAACAGAAACAATTCAACTTCGGAGACATCCAACGATAGGGCATCACTCCCACCCTCAGCGTGTCGCAAGATATTTTTCCGATTCCCTTCTTTCCTTTTGTATTTTGCTTGACAAACTATAGAACACGAAACGAAAGGTTAGGAACACGAAGCGGAAGTTTAGAAAGCAATACTGTATCGCGTAGCCGTAGAAGAACGTCTGTTTGCGAAGATGATGATGGTGACGATGGTTTCCGTCCCGAACAAGCAGCGCAACCGCAGGGCGACGAGGKCTTCGGCGGGATTCTTCGCCACCGCGTGTCTTGCGACGGTTGCATTCCCCATGGTGCTCTGCTCGGCGTGGATGCTACGGAATGCACCGCCGGYTTGTCGCCACCGGCAACCGAATCGGCAACTGTCAACACCCGGTGCTCTTTGTTCGACGGCGTCCTCGGTTGCCACCCAGGAAACACCAAACACCAACACGAGGGCAACCGGTGAAAATTCTAGCGACTTTGTCTATCGACAACTCTTTCCGCCCACCAACGCGAGCAGCAACGGAACGATACAAACCGAAACAGATGGGGGAGACRCCGGYGCTTCCGTCGTCCACACGCTCTATTACGAAATCCACGGAACCGGTCCCCTGAACGCCCTCTTTCTGCACGGCGGGCCGGGAGCGGGGTGCTTTCCCAACCACGCCCGTTTTTTCGATCCCTCGAAGTACACCGTCGTCCTGCTCGATCAGCGGGGGGCCGGGAGGTCCACGCCGAGGGGCTGCGTCGAGGACAACACGCTGGAACACCTGGTGGAGGACTGCGAGCTGGTGCGACGGACCCTCCTGYCGGAACCCCGGGGCGGGGCGGCACCGTGGGACTGCGTCCTGGGGGGCAGCTGGGGTGCCACGCTCGGCCTGGCCTACGCGCAGAGGCACCCACACGCGATGCGAAGCCTCGTGCTCCGCGGGATCTGCACCCTGCGGCCCACCGAGGTCGACTGGCTCTTCGGCGCGGGGGGGGGCTCGGCCCGGGCACTGCCGGGGGCCTGGAAGAACTTTAGCGAAASGGTGCTGGGCGGTGCTGCGGCGGGGGCGAGCGGGCGRGAGGCCCTCCACGCCTACTACGATTGCCTGATCGGTGCCCGGACGGTTGCCAACGACACCGAGAACAACGCCATCCGCTTGGCCGCGGCACGGTCTTGGATGGGRTGGGAAATGGCGGCAACCTCGTCCGCATCGTCCAAACAGGGTGGAAGCAACACCACCCAGCAATCCAGCGGTGCCGAGAAGCACCTGGTATTGGTCTCGTCGCCCGGCAAGAACAACGGGGAATGGAGGTTTGAGAATCCTCTCGGGGAACCGGTGGCCCCCGGCGACGACGACTGCGACAGCTCCCCGCAAGCCGTGGCGTCTCGGCTGCGCAAGCACATCGACGACACCGCCGAGGGCACGGCCTCGGAGCCGTTCGCCGAGACCCACCCCCGGCCGGTGCGATCCATCGACGAATCGTCGATGCCCCTGCTGGCCGGCCTGGGCAGCGAGACCGGGAACCACCAAACCGCCGGSCGCTTTAAGGTGCCACCCGACTACATTCCCGCCCAGGCCATGCTCACGTGCTACTACTCGGTCAACGATCGATACGTGATGGGACAGCGGAACAACCTGGTACGGAACGCGGCCCGACAAAGCGCCGCCGGCGGCTTTTCCCGGATCCGGATCATCGGAATCCAGGGTGGCCTGGATCCGATATGCCCCCCCGACACCGCCATGGATTTGCTCGAGGCGGTGCGCAACGGGCGGGGGGAGAACGAGAACGAGAACGAGAACGAAAACCCCGGTGGGATGGAACTCCGCGTGCCGCTCGGCTCGGGGCACTCCATGTACGATCCCGGGATCCGGCACGAGCTGCTGAAGGCTACCGACCGGATTGCCGACGAATTGCTGCKAGAGCAGCACTCGTACTAGCAACAGGGGGGAGAGGGCGAGCACCAGCACGAGCACCAGCACGCACGAGASGGTGGGATGGTTGTGTGGGTACGTAGTACCAGGTACCGTTTGGAAGCAATTACAAATTCTGGTCTGGCCTTTCCCAAACCAACTAGAAGTACGTACTGTAATTTCGAGTGCAACAAAAAATACTGTAATGAATACCATTTCACTTTAGTAGTTTACTTAAAGTACGGTACAGCAGTAATTTACGAGCAACTACACTGTCCATTTTCCCTACCAGGTAGGAAGTGGGAAGTGGGCAGCGAGCATGCTCGTCGTACTCTTCATATACTTTTATGATACGAAAGGTACGTACTCATACTTTTGCGTTTACTCGGTCTAGAAGTSTAACCGGCGAAAAAACTCAGTTTGTTCTTGCTTCCTACCGTACAGAATTGTACGGGAAAAGCCTGTGGCCRATTTTCTGTCTCGCTACTGTTTTTTGTTGTTTCGTTTCACACCAAACCAAACCAGCGGGACATTTTTTGATTTGATCGTCAATGCCAACACTTCCTGCAACACCAGCAAACACCCTTCTACCACACCATACTACACACTGCATCCTTCCGGGATCGACGCGGATGCATGCACGACCCCATTCATTGACCCGTGACAGTTACCGTGCAACCAAATGACGCAGMGCAACAAAGGTTTGCTGCGAAAGGATCGGCGCCGTAATGCAACACCGTCGTCGAGGGGCCAAAATGCTTTTGCGTCCCAGGCGTCGACGCCGACGCCGACGCTTCCCTCGTGCCCCCTGCCACCGGCGGCGGTCTTCGCGGTCTTCTTCCTGGCGGTGCAGCTCGTGGCCCTGAACATCGGGGTGATCCTGTTCGAGGGGAAAGGTGCCGGGAACGCTTTCTCCCGGTCGGGCGCGATCCCGTCGAAACGAGATTTTCTGGCCCGGACGCAGACGCAGCAACAGCAACGGCAACGGCGGGCGGGGCGGGAAGCCCCCGACGGAAGCTTCAACGGGCACCCGATCTACCACCGAACGCRAAAGGACGTCGAAACCTTTGTGCACTGCGTGGGCGAAAACTACCAAGAGAGACTCTCGTGGAAGAAGAAATCGTGCGAATTCAAAAACTATTTTTGCTTCGATGCGGCCACGAAGAACTATGTGGTCTTCGACGCGCCGGAAAACAAAGCGATCTACGAGCACAGAGAYCGCCATCCCTTGCTGGATTTTTCTCAGTCCTACCTGAAGATGGCGCCGTCGGAGCCGAACAGTGTTTCCCTGGGAGGAATCAACACCAAGTGGGGGAAGGATACGCATCGTCTCGAATGGTCCCCGGAGATTCGAACGATGAATGCCGACGAGTCCTTGTCGTATTACGAACTTCCATCGAGTGTCGTCATGATTCCCTTCCACTCTATGAATGGGAGCAACCCCGGGCATTTGGTCTGGGACGACTTCTTGCCCATATTCACGCTTCTCAGCATGTTCCAACTGAAGGAGAAATCCAAGGAATTGATGCTGATGCGGTATATTCTGAAAGGCAACGGGGACTCAAAAGACGGCGRGGGTTCCCGCGGGCTGTGGGCATCGTGCGACTGGACCGATGAAAAGAAAGAAGCGTGCCGGAAGATGTACAAGAAATTCCTTCCGCTGATGCTTGGGGCGGACCCGGTTCGAGAGGATCCCGTCACGACCGAGGAATTCGACTTTCGGCCTTCGAGCGATGCCGGCAAGAGCTCGACGACACTGGTTTGCGCAAGCCACGGGCTGGCGGGGATCGGTGCGCTGACCGACCACGGGACGGAAAAGACCCACGGCTGGGACCAGAGCGACTACCAACTCACCCAGAACCACGGCAGGGGTGGCACGATATACGAATTCCGCAATTTTATGCTGAGAAACATGGGCATCCCGGTGGAATCGCACCAAGAACCCCCSTTTCGGGTCGTCTTTTCCGAGAGCAGCTCCAGCAGAGATACTCGCAATTTCGACTTTAAGAAGCAAAAGGAGTTTCTGAAACAGAATTTTCACCCATCCTACGTCTCGGTCGAGTCTTACGTATTKAGCGACCTGTCCCTGGCGGAACAGCTCGAAATATCGAGCCAGGCATCTATTTTTATTACGTCWTGCGGTGGTGGGGCAGTGTCGGCCATGTTCATGCCCCGGGGATCCAGTGTCATAATGTACTATGTAGAAAATGGTGGTATTGTCAACAACAAACCAACGGGCACGCCCGCAAGACTGGATTGGGACCTCTTCAACAACATGGCCTATCTCAAGGTGCATTGGCTTCCTTCCTCTACTATGAACACTGATGCCGATACCAACGCTCTCTTTCTGTTGATCCAACACGAACTGGAAGGGTTAATACGAGAAAAGAGCTACGACCATTTCTTCAACTAGCGGCCATCTTTCCGAGAGTGGCTGGAAGATCGAAGAGTACTTGCTCTGTAYTTCGTACGAGTACTGGKCACTRGTACTACTGTTCGAATGTTTGGAGCTCTCACCAGCAACAATTGGTGCTAGSTATGAGCAGGACATTGGATGCAGAACCTTTGSCCATGCCAATGTGAAACTATCGTCCAGGGGATTACTACTACCGTMAGAATAACAGCACGTTGTTTTCATTCTTGAAATATGGTGGGATGTCCGATCTAGAAGTACCAACTAGAACAAGCAGGAGCGACACGAGTGACAGTCGTCGTGACATCTAGACAACGAACTAGTTAGTAGATGCATGAAGCCTCTTCTTTCGAGAGGAGGAACACGCATAAGAACGTCATTGACGAAGAAACTTCTTCTTCTTGTCGTCGAGGTTGTTCTACCAGCATCCACCAGCCTAGAAGCATCGGTAACCAGCACTAACACTAGAACTACTATTATAGTAGCAGATGTACTAGCTTTTTCTATTTTGTTATTCCGGTAATTTCGAGTTGGCCCTTTGGTGGGGGCAAAGATACGAAGTACCCYAATGCTATCGAACAAACTAGTGGGAAGTAAGAATAAGAAAAGTTCAGGCACGACGATGTGCGACAAAAATWAGACTCCTTCGATTGAATCGTAGCTACCATCCATGATTCAATTCAATCAGTCCCTGATTGACTCATCGGGGGCTGCGCAAACCGAAGTGGAGAAAAAACGCACGTTCCGTTGATTCGATTCTCCTTCTTCTAGTCCTTGTCCATCAAAACTTGAAAACAGACGACTTAGCTGATGGACCCATCAAACGTACGTAACTACAATTCCATAAAATTTTTGAGTCGCATCCAAACCTTGCACAGGAATGCGTTGATGTACATCGRGATTGAGATGTCGTATCTCAAGAAAATGTACAAGTCACGCGACAATGTAGCTCGTCGACGCCACCATTGYGCCTCGTTCTCGGTGGCTGCAACTACCGCCGTAGTTTGCATGCTCTTCCTGGTGTCGGTGCAACGAATCTCSTCCTTCCCGCTGATTTCTTTGAAAAGACAAGTCGGGAGTCGGAGGGCGTTTTTGTTGCCGCACAGATCGACGTCGACGGACGGAGGTGCAGAGGCAAACGTCGAAGATGCTGTCAGACTGGGAAGATCTGAATTCGAGAAGTACTTTGACTTYCCTCTCGATGATTGGCAATTGCAAGCCGGCGGGTCTATCTTGTTGGGACACAATGTTATTGTGTGTGCACCAACCGGTTCCGGAAAAACGGTGGTAGGCGAAATGGCACTTCACGCTGCTTTTGATCGAGATCTCGATGGCATATACACGACTCCACTCAAGGCTCTTTCGAACCAAAAGTTTTCTGARCTGAGACAAATATTTGGCAACGTGAACGTTGGTTTGTCCACTGGCGATATTTCGATCAACAGAGATGCTGCTCGGTTGACCGTCATGACAACAGAAGTGTACCGAAACATCGCTTGGAGATCGAGCAGCTTAGAACAACAAGATAGTGAGCTTCMGAAGGAAATAGGGGACGATGAGGGGGATTCAGGTAGTAACGACCTTCGGAAAAACTCTGTTGTAGTCTTGGATGAATTTCATTACATGGGACAGCCTGGGAGGGGTGGTAAGAAAATACTTGTTTTATATTGTTTAATATTCGTCACATCCACAMATGCATTGACTTGACACTGAATATCTATTTGTGCTTTTGACGCTGAAACAAMCCTTTGCTAGGAGTTTGGGAAGAATGTGTCATTACGTCGCCTTCGCATACACAAATTATTGGTCTGTCGGCAACATTATCAAACGCGAAAGAATTAGCTGATTGGATGACCACTGTCACTGGAAGACATACTGAATTGATTGAAGCGCCCGGTGCAAGACCTGTGCCTCTGAAATACCTGTTTGCAACGCGAGAGGGTATTTTTCCATTGTTTAAAAACCCTGATGCAGGTCCTGGRTCCCCATTGGGTCTGTTAGGATATAGGGGTGATGGAGTCCCATCTTCAACAGGCAAAGCCAACAGTAAACAACGACAAAATGCTTTATCGGATACAGATGACGATGCGTTTCCAACCATCAAGAAGCTTCCAAAAGGYCTGAGAATAAATCCCGCTTTAGGTGCACTGGCACAAAGGAGGGTACAAAAAGTAAATCGAATGTTGGAAAGACAGAAGGAAAACCAAAGAASTAGAAGAGAAGATTTCGATAGGACCGACTGGTACGGCGAAAGAAGAGGCCGCGGCCGTGGTCGTGGTCGAGGTCGCGGCCGTGCTCGCAATGACGACGACGACTCTTTTTATASATCAGAATTCACTAATCGAATGGTGAGGAAAGAGCGAGAACGATTAACGAAGAAGGAAATGAGAAAAGCAGTGCCCTCTTTACCAATTCTGCTGACGCGATTGAAAGAAAAGAATTTGCTTCCAGCAATATTCTTCATTTTTTCAAGGGCCGGCTGCGACCAGGCAGCTGAAACGATTTGCAATTCATATAAGGGACCACGAGACCCAAACTTTGATCTTGACTTCGACGATGACTTCAAGAAAWCACGGCAAAAGGGAAGGTACGGGAAAAAACAGAGTGGTCCAGCGAATCAAAGGCGAAGAAACAAGAGTGTTGGTAGAAAAGATGCCAACGGTGACGTCATATTAGAAGATAATGAGGGGAGATCCTTCCGATTGAGTAGCAACAACATCGATGAAAATGCTTTCAATTCGGTGCTAGATGCCAACAGCGATCTCTCGGACGAATACTTCTCTACGTCTGAATCCCCACTCTCTTCTGAGAATTGGARGTTTTACGCCTCTGCTGGCTTGCTCAATTTCGATGAAGTCCGAGAAGTGGCGAAACGAGTAGCTCAATTCAATGAGGAAAACGAAGAAATCGCGTTGGCTGACAACGTTGTCGAGCAACTGTTATTCGGACTCGGCTGTCACCATGCCGGAATGCTCCCTGCACACAAAATGCTTGTTGAGAGGTAAATTCGTCCTTTTTTGTTTGTTCCGTCTAAACTGGAAATCTATTGATTCTCTTGYCACGAAACTTACTATTTGTCGGAATCGACGTTTGTGTTCAATCTATTGTTTYATTCCAAATTGATTAGCCTCTTCCGCCTGAACCTAATGAAAGCTGTCTTCGCCACGGAGGTGAGYTCAAAAACTTTTGTGACAGTGTGAATGTTGTTWCCGTTCTTTTTTTATGMACYGTCATCAAACTCACAAAACATTACTTTCTGATACGAACAATTCTTGATGCCCAATTGACAACATTGTGAAAGACGTTGAGTGCGGGAATCAATATGCCTGCAAGAACGACGGTAATTTGCTCCCTAGCGAAAAGAGGAGGGGGTGGTTCCATGGCAGTCCTTGAAACATCGAATTTACTTCAAATGGCAGGGAGAGCAGGAAGGAGGGGAATGGATACCACAGGAACATGTGTTATTGTCGCAACTCCGTTCGAAGGCGAGGACGTCGCAGGAAAGGTTCTAACAGATCCGATCAAACCGATTTTTTCRCAGTTCCGTCCATCGTATTCCCTTGGCGTGAACTTGATTTCGAGGGGAAATGGGAAGCTCGACGTGGCGAAGCAACTCGTCAGCAAGAGCTTTGCGAATTGGGGCAGGTTGCAGATGGAGGAAGCTCTGAATGGCTCATCGAAAGCCAACGAACTTGCAGAGGTCCTGGTCAACGTCGCAGAAGAAAAATTTGTGAATACGTTGGTTCGTGTGTTTGACCGCATTGTCCAAAGCAGAAGTGCTAAGTTCGACACCGCGCTCTTGACCTAYTTGGCAGACATTTTCAAGGATCGCGAGCTCCTGAAGAAATCGTCTAAAAACTTTGAGGCCGCAAAGCTGGCGTTTGAATTGGAAACAACCACTATGGGTTGCCTCGAAATGGAAATGAAAGATTCCTTTGGCGACGGAACAAGTCTTTTTGACGAAGACGAGCTTCTGCAGCAGGTAGAGGAACAAAAGGGGCGAGTAGAGCAAGCTAAGAAAAGCCTGAAGCGACATCCTTTTACATCAGTTGTGAAGTTCACGAATGAKCTGTTGAGTGAGGAATCTACAGAGAGCGATGAATTGCTTACAGCACTCCATAATATCGAAGGAATGGGAGACAGTTCGATTATTGATGCCGAAGATATTGCCAGGTTTGCCAAGTCTACCGTTGTGGTAAAACGAAAGCTAAGGAAAATTGCCAGATCCAACCCCGACATGGACCCAGAGGTGCTGCTTCTTTTGGAAACACARAAAGCGATGGAGGAGGTCGAGGATTCTGCTTGGAAAGAAATGCTAGCTATCACCAAGGTTATGATTGCGTATGGTTGTATAACTCCCGTTTCGGGCGCCAGAAAAGAATACTCCGATACAGATCTAGAGAACGAAACATTCGAAGTCACCCCAGCGGGCACCGACGTTGGCATGCTGAGCTTCGAGAATTCTTTGTGGTGCWTCATGGCAATGGGTGGGACGTTTGATGTTACGAATGCGTCTGCCAAGTTCGATAAGATGAAAGAATCCATGGAATTGTTCGATTACGACGACGAAGACAGCGATGCGTCCGATCGAGATGCTGCAGCAGAAGCAGACGATAGTGCACCGTCCAAGTCGCAGCAGGAGGCAGAAACATTGCTGTACCACCTGCGGGAATTGTCTCCGGGTGAGATGGCCGGGTACGTGAGCTGTCTCGTAACGGGCGATACCGGTCGGAGAGGCCGCGGCGGGGACTCGATCGGTGTGTTCAAGCGCCTGGGACCCCGTCTGCAGCGATCGATCCAGGTCCTCCTCGACGGGACGGAACGCTTCCTGGACGTGCAGAGGCAGTACTTCCCAGACGATACCAAGGTCCTCGGCTGCCAGTTCGATCTGTCCCACGCCGAGGTGGTCGAGGCATGGGCGAACGGCTGCACCTGGAGCGAGGCGCTGGAGATTTCCGGGGTGGCCCCCGGCGAYCTGACCCGCATCATAGGGCGGGCAACCGACGCGGTCCGGCAGTTCGGGGCCCTCCCCTTCCACGCCGTCCGCAAGAACGACCTGGAAGGAGGAGCCGGGGCCGTCGTCGACCCCTACCACCGCGGGATCCACCCCGAGGTGCGAAAGCTCTGCCGCGAGGCCGTCGCGCAGATGAACCGGTACCCGGTGAAGGATCCCCTCCCGTTCGACGACACCGAGGAAGACCCCGAGTTTTCCGACGAGGACGTCGTTGAAGAAGAAGAAGAAGGCCCTGCAAGCGTGGACGGAACCGAAACCGACGGCACGACGACCGACAGCGACGAAGCAGTATGATTGTTCGTTAGAAGCGAGGCTTGGCCAGCTACTGTATCGAGACCGGTGTTTTGAAGTAGAGACAGAGAGGTGGCATTATTATTCTAGTTGAATGAAATTGTCTCTTTTTCGTAGTATTTTAGCTCTCTGAAAGTTATTTGGATGCACGTGCAACAACTCAGGAATTGGGAACGAGTAGTATTTTGTTGTGTTGTGTTGTGTTGTATTGTGTTGTATTGTATTGTATTGTACCGGTATCGTGTTTGATTTCCAATCCAGCGTCGCGTTGCGGTGGAGTGAATGATATGGCATCCCGCTTTACAGTTCGCCCGAAGCGAAGCGGTACCCTCCAGTGTCTCGAGACCGGTGGTTCGAAATGGAAACCAAAAGGCGGCACTGCTATTCTGGTTTCGTCCAGAGCCATCCTTGATGAGGAACGAAAGAGTCTCTTTTGGGTACCATAGCGGTCGGTACATTGGAATCCGCGTGTGCCCGATCGGGAACCGGGCAGGATTGTGCTCTATTGTAGTGTATCGTGTTCTATTTGCGTTCTATCGTCGATTGGCGGTGGAGTGAATCGCACGCCACGCCAAGTCACGCCACGCCGTCTGCAAAGCCGCGTTGCGAGAAAAAGTATACGTAGACAAAGAGGCCCAGCGTAAAGGCCACAAAGGCAAAGTGCCGGTGCTCGTGCCAGAAGCCGGCCCCGAGAACCACCGCGGAGGAATTCGAGCAGCACCCCCGAAACGACAAGGCCGGCGCCGACGAAACCGCCCCCAGCTTCCTCAGGGTTTCCAGGTCCTCCCTGCCCAGCATCCCTTCCGAGGTCGTCGTCTCGAACTCCAAAGCGCCGCTTTCGGTGTCGCGTTCGTGTCCCGGCCCCCGTYTTGGCGAATAGCGCTCCCTGCGGGCCAGCGGGGGGGCCGGAGGGGCCCCCTGCCTCCTTGGCAGGGTGACACCCAGGCCCGTTTTGAGGCGGTCCAGGTGCCCGAGGGCCGCCTCGCGGAAATACCCGCCGAAGAGGCCGCCGCTTCTTCCGGCTTCGAGAGGAGCTTCGGGCTCGCGGTTGTGTGTTTCTCTGGAAGCAAGGGCGAGGCCGCCCTCCAGGAGGGCCTCCATGCTCTCGTCCCCCCTCTTGTGGAGGGGGTCGGTGAGGCGGACGTCGTCCAGGAACCGGTGGGACGGCCCGGGGTCTCCCGCCCCTCGGACGGTGACGAACGAGGCCGGGGCACCSCYCTTGCGTTCCAGAGATGGGTGCCCCCGAGCGGGTTGCCGCTCGGGGTTCTCCTTCCCCCCGGCGGAGGCCGCCATTGCGGCGAGGACGGGGTCTTCCCCGTCCAGGCCCTCCGAGCTCTCGTCGCTCTCGCTCTCGCAGTGGTCGGCGCCAAGGCCCGGGGGATGGCAAGGGCTCCCGGCCCCGGRATCGATGGGGCCCCTCCGGGAAGCACCGGATGCGGCCGTCGAGAGCGAGGCGGAGGAACTCCTGGGTGTTTTGTGTGGGAGGTGGTGGTTGCCGTTGTTGTTGTTGTTGCTGTTGCTGCTGTTGTTGTTGTTTCGATCCAAGATTCCGGGAACGGTGCGGTCCAGCAACGACCAGGACGATGCGGTGGAATGGGAATAGTACGAGGCTACGTCGTCGGTTGCTGTGGTTTCGGCGTTGTCGTTGTTTTCGTTTTYGTTKYTGTTGCTGTTGCTGTTGCTGTCGAATCCTTGYGCCGCTTCGGYTCTGCCGCGAACGTTAAAGTCCGGGGAGTGGATGTACTCGTCGTTCTTGGCCATGTCGTCAAAGGTGGGCAGCTTGTAGCCCCCCTCCGCCACGACCTGCACGGCATCCCTGGCCTGCTCCCGGAGCCTGGAGGCGAGGCCGCGAAAGCCGGCGCCGCCCTTCTGCATGGTGGAATCCGATGCGGTGCGATGCGATGCGATGCGATGCGGTGGTTGCTGTTGTTGGTTGGTTGGTTGGTTGGTTGATTGGTTGGTTCCCAACAACACACAATGTGCTGTCCAACCACGGGATCGGATGCGACAGCGGGAATCCGAGCGGTGGTGGTGTGCTTCGGCGTCGGGGAGGAACAGATGCTGTTGCCTTTTACTGTACCACCGTTCCAGCGGGTGAAGTACGAGTATCGTGCTTTTATGTSTCAAAAGCAGTACCAGTATGTACGTACCGTAGTTCCTAGTCTGCCGTTGCCGGTTTTGGTATTTGGTACTTCTATTTGGTATTGGTATTTAGTCTTTCAAAACGGTATTTTTTTAAAGCAAGTGCTTTTCGCTGTTTGAGCCTCCTGAACATTCTTCACCCTTCCACCCAGTCCCGTGCGAGGAAGCGATTGATTGACTCGTCGGACTCAAAATGGAATTTGATTGCACTGCTTTCTCTCAAATGCAGGAGGCAGCAAGGCAAAAACAAGAACAAGAACGTAGGTACCCGTACTGCATCGTAATAGAAGTATGTAGTACTAGTAACTAAGAACCTAATAGTAGTAGAAGTACTTTATTTTCGTACTAGTAATACTCATGTCGAAGTACTACCGAGCACTGTACTACGTATTATGCAACTGGTGCTTAGTAGTATATCATGCCTAACAATATGCCTTCAGGAATGGAAGCAAATACTTAAAAACTGTTTTTGGACCKTACTGGAATAGGAGAAGACATTACGACTACGTAATTCGACGAAGTTCGAGAACTTGATCTCGAGTTGATGGGAAAGATTAAGGCTGGTCTCGGTTTAGTATGTACCGTACGTACCAGCTACTCGTACTCGTACTCGGAACTACCGAATCAGATTACATGCCGTGAGTGTCGAAGTCGGTTCATTGACGGTATTTGCAGTACTCGTACGTACTTGCCAATTCGGAAATACGTACCATTCTGTCRTGATTCAGTAAAGTACGAGTTGTGTTTGCAAATACGTGATGTTTRTTTCTACACAACTACGAAGTTGCTTTATCTAGAAGAACAAGTCATTCTTATGATAAAATAATTTTTCTCCTACGTGTGGTCACATCTGATGTACAAAGCATTGTAACCTTAATTGCGGGAAGGGATGGCAAAAAGTTCAATAGCCCCACATGTGATTCCACTGAATTCAATGATACACATTTTGAATTYATCGCCATCTCCTTCTGAAGTAACCTTATATATTGAAAAATCACACATGAGACAATAATACACCCAAAAGAACATTCCCCGTAACATGATTRGGGCATATAAAAATTAATATCATGCATAGAAATAAAATTTTTTAGTCACACTCATTGCATCCGTCTGATTATTTTCTTCTGGCGAACGTTTCACTCTTCACTTCTTSTTGGAAGGACTGTAACAACCATCGGCGACATCATGAGTGCTTAGATTATCGCTTCGATATACCCTTCATAGCGTTTCGCACCTGCAATTAAAAAAATACGTTCATCTTTGGTTACTCRTCAAGGCCTCAATATTTGTTGAACAGAGGCAAATTACCAACTATCATGGTGCTAAATTTAATATCTCGTTCGTGTCTCTCTATAGTCGTTGTCGGCGCTGTTTTGTTGTGTGCCCGACTCCGGTTCTTTCCTATAATTTATAACAAAAACGTMAATAGAAAAGGAAGTTTCCAGCGCCATCCGTGGCGATTTCCTTTTCTGRAAGACTCGAACGGGGGAAAGACGGGACAAAGCAAATCGACAGACAACCCAGGGTACATTGGTTTGGAACACACAAGCAAGAACAAAATCTCAACGATCCATAGCTATGTCAAATCTATATTTTCAGAAGACGCTGAAGGGGAAAACAGCAATGCAATCAGCCTATTGAAAAGAAACGAACACAGAAAAAACTACAAATCAGGAACTTCAAGTTTCGAAGAAAAAGACGACCACAACACCAACTTTGTGCTGGCCGATGACGCAAGGGAAAGATATATAGAAAACCCATACAATGACAACAACAATGCCTTCTCCCACTACAACAAAACGAATTCCTTGATTGTTGATCAGGCTTTCAACGATGATACAGAGGAACATGCAACTTCCGCACACAACGGAGTCGTCACCGATGAGGACTTTTTCCGCGGGGATGATAATTATAACCTTAATGGAGAAGTCGGAAAAATACACGATGCCCCCGAAAATACAAGTTCGGATACCGGTACGAGCAGGASCTCAAAGAATCCAGTCGCAACTACGAACGACGACGATCTTTTTCAAGATGTCATTTTGCATAATGACTATGAATACGATTTTGAAGGAGACGAATGGAATGATTACGAACAAGACACAGATGATCTTCMCTTTTCATACAGCGAAGAACAAGGAGAACGCCAGACACAGCAAAGGAATTTATGGTCGCCGAATTTACGGATCAATTTTCGACACTCAAAAAATTATCAATACGGCAGTTCTCGGGCTACCAGACCGCCGTTTCCATCGCCTCCCAGGCAACAGACAAGAAGTTCAATATCACCAAGAAATCCTCCGAATGCGTGGAATAGAAGTCCGCCGAATCCAAGGAATCAAAGCCCACCGAATCCCAGGAATCAAAGTCCCCCGAATCTCAGGAATCGAAGTCCGCCTCAAACTTACGCAACTTATAGATACACGACACAGGGACCCTATATAAATAGCATTCAAAATGCCGAACCAGCGAGACGAGGCCGTCAATATCAACCCCAGCCTCCAGCCACAAGAAGCTGGTGGGACATTTGGAGTGGGATGAACTCGCAAAACAATATGATCCGAATTCCACTTCGGGATATCGATCTGAACGACGATGACAGAGTATTCATACCGCTAAAGCCATCACCAAGTCCGGCTCCTACWTCCGCCAGTCCAACACGCACACCAACGAGAAGACCGACCCATCGTCCCACMATTGAACCAACAAGGAGACCGACGCACACACCAACGACACGGCCTACCCCTCGTCCAACCCGAACACCAACGAGAAGACCGACTCATCGTCCCACCATTCAACCAACAAGACGACCGACACGTACTCCAACTCTTAGACCAACGCGAAGACCAACACGAAGCCCAACGCGAAGACCAACAAGGAGGCCAACACTAACACCAACACGTAGACCAACTAGATTTCCCACAAGGGCTCMGGTCAACCCATCAATATCTTTGTCGATTGTTGCAAACGCAGCATTGACTTATGAAGCAACTATATCACAAGTGGATGCAGCATATGTTCAAGCGGTTCAAAATATGGCACGATTTCCTATAGATAACGGAAGAACTTCCCAAAGGACGACAGTTGTT
>CAACVS010000225.1:364412-376709 GCA_900660405.1 Pseudo-nitzschia multistriata | reverse complement strand
TAGCTCCCAGCCCAGCTTGAGTAATGGTCCCTCCATAGCCCCAAGCTCTCAACCAAGTTTGAGTCATCGACCAAGCAATGCACCTTCTGTTGTACCCAGTTTGTCTGAAGAAACTTCATCAGAAACAACTGARYTGGAAAAAGTTCTTGAGCAACTATCACAGTTGCTCTCSGATCTACAGTCCCAGYTCAACTCCCAGCGATGAGATAGTATCGCTCTAAGGCTCGAAAATCGAAATAGGGAACTTTGAAATTCGCTTCAGCTTGTAAACTTTTTGCTGTTGTTTGTTCATGATGTCTTGGCTTGAAARGATYTGWTCGATGGTAGACTAGTTGGTCTGATACTAACTGCTAGTTCTTGAGAATATTTGTCAGAGAGGCAAAATTCGGCTACAAACACYGTAGCTAGTGATGTGAAAGATCCATAAATTATAAGACTAGCTTTAGCGTGTCCCGTTTCAAAAGAAGAAAAATTGATATTCACTAATTATAGYTGGCTTGAGCGTGCCGGTTTGATGGGTAGACGACTRGGTACTTACTTTTGGCACGTTTTACCCCTTCTGATCGCTGTGTTCAACACAAAAAAACTGTAGCGAGTTGCSAATTTTYTGTTTGTATTAGTCGAGACGAAGGAATCGAGCAAGTACAATARTCATTCTCCTCGAATTTTGGCAAGGGATCTGGTATGAATATTTATCATRATAGCATAAATTGATTTAAAAGCAWATTTTCTGCGACCAAAGGTAGGTTTGCATTACCCGATATCATCTTTCCGTACAATATACAAAACTGGCTAGTTACATGAGTGAATCAGAGAAAATAAACACTATTTGAATCATCATTACTCTTATATTTATTTCGTGTCTGAGTMGACAAAGGTACAGTCACTGTCGACGACCATATATCACAATCAAATTTGATAAWTTCTGATGGAGATCAACCACTGAATGCTATGTTTTGTTATTCAGAGGCGCCGACAATTTCATCKGCAAGGATATTGTTGTCCTCGAGTGCCTCRTCAAGTTGAGCCGTAATGTCTTCGTTATGASATGTTTCTTGAGAGACTGCCGGAACAACATGCCCGTGTTCGTCAACAATAACATCATCGTCCGCTGTTGCATATAAAACTTTGAAAAGGTTATCAACCACATCCTCCCTTTCACACCCTTCCCAATTTTGATCCTGTTTGATTTGCAAAAAGAGTTCGATAGTTCTTAGTTTCCCAAAATAAAAATCTCTTTCYCTCTCAATGTCTGAAACTGCACTCTCTAACTCGATAACTTGTTTTTCAAGTTCAGTATTTCGTATTACAAGCTTCGGATCCGGATTAGCCTTCACCGGAGCTCTTTTCGATGTTGAATCTTGGCGAATCGGTCGTGCTTTGTTTTCTGACGCTCTTAAAGGCTCTTTCGGCTTGACAGTTGGTCGTTGASTTCGAGTGGATACCCTAGGTTTCGATGGATAACTAGATTTCGTTGATCTGGAAGGCCCACCCTTTGCTGCAGCCTTATTCATGGCATCGTTATACTTTTTCCCGCCCTTACCCTTGGCCCGGATGGCTTTAGCATCGTAGCCTTCGCGATAAGCACCCGACTGATCATAAAATGCTTTCAGCCACTGACAAAATTCCAGATTGTCTTCTCAAAAGATAAAGATAAGTTTTTAATTTTGATTGATTATTCAATCGTTCAGAAATAAAGGCAAAGAACAACGGCACTGAGCAGGCCTTGAACCGATATGCAAATACAATGATTTGTTTCACGCTATATACYTGGAAGTAWCAAACTTTCACTTACCTTGATATTTAGCTCKGATCAACTTAGGAACATCAACAAAACGCTGAACATTGTTCTTTGTGAATGCAGCTTGGAGGAGTTTATAGTTAGCTACATATTCGTAGTCAGACCTGTGAAAATCGTTGTATCAGACGACGAATAGCAGTAAAAACAACGACGAGTCATCAAAAAATCTGTATGTTAGTACCCGACCCGTTTTCGCTAACATCRGAGCAATGTTCARCAGATTTTGAGGTTCCTTTCCTTCCAAATTCGGGTTGCCCAGAATAGTCACATTCCAATGGCCCAATCATTCTACAATTCGTCCAAGATGTCGACAGAAAACGGACCTTGCTTCCCAATTAATTCTCGATAAAGGAATACTACCTGGGAAAATGTAGTCTGCCAGCTGGCAAGCTATGGCTCCAGTAGCTGTTTGTTCAATCTTCGTTAGCTGTAAATCAAGAAGATCRTTGAAAAAAGAGAGAAGTTCTTGTCTCCCAACAAAGTAAGCATTGTCCATCATGCCGACGACATTGTCTGCAGAGCGTGTCATCTTGAATGTTGCTGTTTCACGGCTGATGAAGAATAGGATTCCTGTGATAAATGGATGATCGTTCTTCGCTGGACTGGTACTGTATTGGTGGTGACTAATACAGATAATGTATGTGAACTGAAAGTATGGGATGCGCAATCTGCATCGAAACCTTGCATGACATCAAGATCATCGTACACCCGATACGAGTACGGGCCAGCAAGGAATCAGGAAGACTCGTAGTCCGGTACCGGCCGGTAGCGGTACGGAGAAAAATGTCCCGATGTTCGGTTCGTTTCGTACGAGTACGTACGGTACCGTACATACCGTACTGTGTATTCTGGAATACAGTTTTCATCGATGAATTTGAAAAAATTACCGGTTCATTAGAATTCAAATTATTTTTGAACGTTTTGTCACAACGGTCGATTGTAGTCGTGACTGATTTTTTTGTTCGGGAATGGGTTTCAGCTTGGCTACTGGAACCATGTCGATTTCGATGTTTTTCGAAAAAATTAAATTCTCCGGTCCCCTTTTTTCCATTATGTGATCGGTTTTGATCACAAAAAAATGTGATCAGAAATGATCACAAAATTGATGAATTTCTTGATCACAATTTTTTGTGATCAGTTTTGATCACACTTTTTCCAACGGATTAGAATTAATATTTACTTTATTGTTACATTAATAATTATATTTGATTTCTATGATTCAATTATATATAAATATTTATATTTATACATATACAGTCATGAATGGTCGCACGTCGCGTATACAGGACTGATATACTATTAGTAGTAGTACAAAGGCGTAAAAATAGTTTTATTATTTATATTAGGTTATTTAATTCTTATATAAAAATGGGACTAGTACAAAATGTACACAAGACAGTTCGAATTTGTGATCAAGATTGATCACAAGAAAAAACTGATCACAAATTTGTTACTTCTGATCACATTTTTTTGTGATCAAAACTGATCACAATTTTCGGTACCCAGAGGGGGATCTGGGAATCTAAGTTTTTTCCCAAAAATTGAAATTGATATGGTTCCTGGAACCATGTCGATTTCAATGTTTTTTGAAAAAATTAAATTCTCCGGTCCCCTTTTTTCCATTATGTGATCGGTTTTGATCACAAAAAAATGTGATCAGAAATGATCACAAGTAGCTAGTAGTAGTAGTAGTAGTACTACTACTACTACTACTACTACTACTACTACTACTACTACTAACTTGTCCAAATCAACAACAAAGGTTTATTGTTCTTCCACAAACCAACAATGGTGGTTACTACTACCAGTACCATATTCAATTTTTATGAAACACACAGGGTGCACATTTTTTTGTCAATCACAACCCTCAGGTAGTCAACTTTTATTAGCACTTCCTCTGTCCTGAAATAAGTGTGCCCTGTGGCCTCTTTTGCTGTCAACAGTAAAATCACATTGATATGCCAAAAAAGGCCCTGTTTAAGTAACTATCGCAAGTACATTGGACACTTTCACTTAATACAATCTTTATAATTGTATACATTTGCAACAATAGATCTGTTAAACAAAAAAGAAGCAGTCAAATTGCCCAAATATTGAGCTTATTTCATTAGAAAAGGTGCCTAGTAGTAGGGTACACTTATTCTTTCAGGACAGAGGAAGTACTTGTACTACTAGAGGCATACTTGAAAAGAGATCAATAGCCTGGCAGCATTTCAGTCAAAACATTAACTTTTGGTTGTCAGATGCACTTTCCACCACTGCTGTTGTTGGAGGAGCATGCACAAAATAACGTGTACTGAATTGTTTTAGTAGTAGTAGTAGTAGTAGTAGTAGTAGTAGTAGTAGTAGTAGTAGTAGTAGTATTTAGACTGTATCTAAATTAGTAGGATTGTGAGACTAAAACTAATGGGAAATAGTTAACTCAAGGAATCCATTGGTCTACACACTTTCCCGTGTTATACTGGATTCATTGAGTAAGAATTGATAGTAGAAATATGCTTCTGACTAGTACTAATCGATCGTTAGCTAGTTTCCACAGTTCTTGGATCCTGTGGATCTCAGTAGTGATCCTACTGAGCGACTTTAGAACAGAACTCCCAATCAACTAGTTCTGTTCTGAATTCTACTTCTCCTTCTGAGAACTAGCAAGGAGGAAGTAGTATATCTATATACAGATATATACTGACCTGTATATATGGGTATGTAGTGACGCTTCGGTTAAGTGCAGTATATAGTATAGTATATACTAGTACTTGTATACTAGTAGTACTATATAGTAGCTTTCGACCTATATACTATATATATAGTTTTCAGTCCCAGGGACTCATGATTGGATCCACGAGTGGTCCTCCGTACTGTTCCTACCGTACTCGTTGCAGAGCAGATCATACCAAACTATCTTATGTTGAATATTCTTTGTAAAGTGTTATGTTCCTAAAAAGGTTAGTAACTACAGCATTAGTTATAATGTTGAAAAAACAAAGAACCCCAACCCCGTCCACCAATCTCAAAGGCAGGAAGTGTAGCCCAAGCCTCATCAATGAAATGAACTGTGACACCCATTTACTTCTGATTTCATGGCTTATTTGCTCATGATATGAGACAAGAATATACATATCACATCAAAGTACTCACTTGACAGAGTTGTTATGGGCCTTGAAGTGAGTCTTTGGGCTGTGAAGAAATACTACTATGAATACTACTGGTATTTTAAGTGTACTGTTGGTTTATTTCTCCAGGAATATCAGTGGTAGACTTCATATAATGCATAGCTGAGGCCTGCTTACTAGTACTAACGATAAGAGACAAGAATATATATACTATATATATATATGATTTTCATTATGAATGGTTGGGGGAAGCATTTGTAAAGACCTTTATTTGTGCTCTGAGCATTAGACTTATAACTCTAATGCTTGACCCAAATGTTACATTCCTAGTACTAACTTTGGCTTTCCTAGCTTTCCAAATGTTTAGCAAAATATTACATTAAGAAACACAAGGTGTCTTAATTCCTTGATGTATTACTAGTACTAGCACATCATAATCCATGTTGTGAGATACCMTTGATCTAATCTTCTTTTGGTTCATTGACCAAAAATAATTGTTTTGAGATTGAATTATGGCACAAAAGTTTTTTTTCTAAGGTTCTAAAAAAGGRAAGAAAGTTTCTACAAAGAAACTTCACTGCCATTAGACCTTGATAATTTTATATCTCATTCTTTACTGTYGCCTTAAATGCTTCTTTCTTTCCAAATTGAGTCAATGCTATTATAAACCTTCCTTTTTTGCTATTACTACTAGTAGGTGCCTGGACAACAATCAATACTTCCATCAAAACATYAATACCCTTCTTTTTGCCATGTATGTTAGTAGTACTCAAATGGAACTTCATTCTTAACCAAATATTTTTTAGCAAAATACTGTTTTGTAATAGCAGTGCAATTATCACTCCAGATCCCCAGCATCTTAGTAGTACTAGTAGGAGTRCACATGTTACAGCAGCATAGTACAAAGGCTTTGTTACCAGAAGGTTATGTGATCTAATAACATCTTTTTTCAATGAACTTAGTTGGGGGAAATCCAGTATGATATCTTTTGTCTGGCTTTATGAGGGAAGAAAGTAGTATGGATTCAAGTTGGTGGTTGTTTGGCTCCAATCACCAGTCAGGAACTTTATTTGTATGRACAGAGTTGAGACACCATTATTGAAAGCCTTTGTGATAGCAGATTGTTGGGATCCAACAGTAATTAGCCTTGAAAGATTGCATGAGACATGGTGCTGGTGAATTTTTGGGGTAAAAAACAGACAGAATTAATTCTTTAACTTTGCTGATAAATCTAGCTACTTTCCACCACAATCAACTTTTGTTTTCAASTTTTGGAAGCTTTTTACTTGAGGATTTGTAATTAAAAATTTGTAGCAACCATTTGTATCATAGAGTCTCCATTTTATGAGGGACCACTTCTGTTCTTCTTTGCTTTGCCCACCAGTGAACTTTGTCTAATCTACTGATTCCAAATAGAAGCAAAAGAGGTTATGGAGACCCTTCATCTTCTATACATAATGTGGAATTCACCACAGCTGCTCTCTGAATCAGCATGTGGACTCACCACACCTGTTTTCTCAAGCAGCCTCAGAAAATGAAAAAATCTTGAATAACAAAAAGCTGCAGAAGCTTGAAAGCAATCATATGAACTACTACTACTACTACTACTACTACTACTACTACTACTGGGACTTGAACATCTGACTACCCTTCATGAGTCTTGTATGTGCTGCTACTACTAGTGTAAAACCTAGTAACTGCCTCAAGTAGCAGTTCATTCTTTCATCCAACAAGCCAGCAAAGATTTGAGTCTATAAAATGAGTTTTTGTACTATTTATTTATGATGTTTTTGAAATTGTAAATGGTGGTGGTGGTAGTAGTAGTAGGTCAATGGCAATGAATCAGTGATCACTGGTAAGTAGAAGATAAATAACAAGAAGGAATTATACATAAGGACAGAAAAACATATAATACAGATTCTTATGCATTTACCTTCAGGAGCCTAGCACTACTACGAGTTTCATAACAATTGCATGCCGTCTTGCCCAGAGAGCAAAAAGTTTTAATTTGAAGTTCTAACTTTTGTTTTGAAGTTAAGAACTTCAGGTACTAGAAAGTCTACTATGTTCTACTGAACTAGTTTTTGGATGGCATTCATGATTAATTCATGATTGATCACCCTGAACCATTTTTTTGTTTTGAGGGGAATCGTGATTCGGCCATTCAGTCATTTTAAAAAACTAGCTCAGTAGAACCTGGTACATGATGTACAAGCAAAAGTTCATAACTTCAAATCGAAGTTTACTAGAACTTCGAATGATTACTTTTTGCTCTCTGGGCAAGACCATGTGCAATTGTTATGAAACTTGTAGTAGGAGTCAGTACTGCAAAGAATACTGGTATTCTTGGCATATTTTACACATTTCCAAAAATGTTGTTGGGTACTATGGAATGACATAATTCAATTATCCCTTTGTGACTAATGATGAACTTTTGTATCATTTGAATAGCAAACAGCTTATTTTTTGAGACATGGTGCTTTCACTGTATCTGGTATCAACAACAACCCTACTATTTTTTTCAGAGTATTTGTAAATGGCATATTTTTKAGAGACTTGGTCCTTACACCACTGTATTTGGGGGTATCAACAACACTAGTAGCAGCACTACTAATTTTTTCAGACTACTTGCAAATAGCCTACTTTTGAGAGACATGGTCCTTACACTGTATTTGGCTGGTAATATCAACAATGACAGTGCTATTAATTTTTTTCAGATTTCTTCTTGTAACAATATTGCTACTAGTAGTACTACTGCTRGTAGGATGCCTTGTGGACTGATTGSATTCCATCTATTTCTAGAGATGAGAGACTTACTTTAACTGTACCTACCACCACCACATACTGATTAGAGCAACAAAGTRCAAAATATTGTAATATTTTTCTTGGGTCAGCAACYTTAGTAATGACAAGATAAGAATAAATGTTAACAATGATGGTGTCCAAAATGTTGTTAGTAGACATGGAAATGCTAAGAGCTCCAACRTTTTTGTAACTCTAACTGTCAACAAACACTTTTGATTACTAGTATTACTAGCATTGCTAGCATTACTAGTAACATAACAAGTATTAACTATTCACATCATAACTGTATAAGAAGAGTGGCAGAAAAAAACTAGTACTAAGAGTAATACTATATGAT
Source organism: Pseudo-nitzschia multistriata (assembly GCA_900660405.1). Lineage (NCBI taxonomy): Eukaryota > Bacillariophyta > Bacillariophyceae > Bacillariales > Bacillariaceae > Pseudo-nitzschia > Pseudo-nitzschia multistriata. The sequence goes on along the minus strand of CAACVS010000225.1, from coordinate 368,656 downwards.
ATCTTTTGCCAAATCACACTAGTAGCAGGAAAATGGTGGCAGCATAGTATGATAACAACAAGAAAATTGCAGCCAAAATGCAGGAGGATGGCGCAAATAAAGGCAACACAATTGCCACCAAAAAAGCTGAAAATGATAGTAGAAGTAACACTACTACAAGTACAAAAATGTTGAATGACATAAATTGTGTAGTWGTAATATCTGTCAATACACACAAAGGCAGAAAATTAGCCATTTGCTGCACCCAAACATTAATATGTAACCTCTTCACCAGACTTCTTGAAATTAGTWAATTTGCAATCACTATTGCTGTTGTTCCTGTTGTTATTCAAAGAGAAACATTCAATCATATTCCAGTGGTGAAGAGAAAAGACATCAGATACCCCTTACTACTTAGTGGGTCATGAATTTTAATAAAGGCATTTTTGTGCACAGACRAATTGTATTTCTTAACAGGCCCTTGCTCCCAATYAASAATGRACAWATTTGCACACTAGCAGAGTATATTAAGTCAAGCATTTTCTCACTAGAAAAAATGCCCAAAGTCTATTACAACCAGAGACTATTTTATCTCTTAATTCTAGCATTGATGTGGATTGCAAGAACTATTGTCATGGTGCCATCTGAAACACTATCAGGAAATACTACTTCTTGTAGTTTGTTTGCTGGTGTTACTGTATTTGGGTGAACAGTGAGGGATAAAACCATAACCCTAGATTATGTTTTTGCAGTTCACATGATGCAAATAGCAAGACCACCAAATTTTCCCTAGCAGCACACCCTAGTACAAGTACTAGTACTAGTCCAACTTTTGSACTTTGTCTCTTGACAAACCCTTGGCACCATAACCATTCTTGCCAGTTCAATTACCTTGTTGGCAAGCTTGATGTGTTATATATTTGTTACCATTTTAACTTAGAAATACCAATAATTATTGCCATGTGGGGGAGCCATGAATGTGCAAAGACCTTAACATTAAAGACCAAGAAATGTTGTAGACCTTTCTTGTACATTGCACACTAGTRTCATTCAGTATGAGCATTTGAAGCATTCATTCTTCATTGTTTCATGGTATGTCTACTATCAGGTAGCTGGATAAAACTTCACTTTGTCACAGTCATTTTGGGATTATTCATACTACTAGTAGTACACTAACACTACACTATTGAATAGTACACTCATTCTTTGTTTTATCATCTTCTGGTCTTCACGTTTAAAAGAAAATTTGAGAGAATGAATTATCATACAGCTTCTATTGCATTCTTTGGCTACAAAGGGGGATAATGGTAGGTTGTTTGTAGGAAGGAGGGTGATTTGAAGATGCTTTGTTCTCTTCATTTTCCAATAGAATGCGCAGCTGTGCCATACTCGTAGTCACTTGACCCAAATATCCCTTGATTGATGGTAAGAAACACTGGCCCAAACAGGATGCCACTGAACATCCAAATAATTTTGCAATAGAGTAGACCTCAGCGTAATCGTCATCGTGTGTGAGTCGTACCCGGTCTACAATCCGAATTCGTCCTCCTTGGCTGTCTGTATCCTCCATTGAAACATAGATGGAATGGGATGCATAGATCCCTCCATGAAAAGGCCCAACCTTTAGGCCAACGTGGCCACGTCTTCGCTCGGCAAACATGACGATTCTTCCGTACGATGTGCATCCGAAGCTTTCGAGGATACTCTGTCCTATATCCAGAATAAAACTAAAACTACTGGAAGGAGATTGCAGTGCCGAAGTCGTCGCTTCGACCCATTCGCCCTCGTATTCTCTTGTCCTTTCGCTTTCGTCATGAAAATCATCACTTTCAATATTATTTCTTGTTTCGCCCACACWAAAACCTGAAGACGCAGTGTGACTGCTATTCGAGGTCACAATCAGTGTCTCAATGGGATCGCACCAAAGACTTAGCAAATCAGTATTGCTAATGATTTCCATCACATCCTCCACTGTATATCGGGAATTTTCTCCTAGCAAAAAGGATACTTCGAAGGAATCATCGCTCTCAATCTTTGTTTCGACACTTGCTATAGCTCGATCAAACGCTGAATTGATGTGATGGCGTTGAAAAGTATTGCCTGAAAGTAAGCGAGTGACGTCTGGCTGATTTGATGCGGCACCATTCGAATTCATGTCAGTGGCCACTGTCAGAAGTGGTGCATTGAGATCTTGATTGTCGATATTTTGACCAAAACCTAGGAAAGGAATATTGTSCCACCATTTTTGATCCTTTCTTATTCTATCTGTTACCGCGGTGACGACTACAGGGCTATTGTTTGGTGCAGCTGAAATCAAGGCACCTGACTCCCATTCTTGATTTTCGAGCAAGGGTGACAATCGCGCGTTCGACTTTCGTTCTGAACAGCTTACCATTGTATCGTGCGATTGTTGAAGCTGCATGATAGTGTCATCAGCCTCTCTCATCAATTCCGAAAATCCAATATCTTCGGTTTGAGAAATGACAATGTGCGGACCATCAAACGTTTGTGAATGCCCTCCTATGTTTTCACTTTCGATGGGATAAATAATATCCATACGAGACACGTGTTTGGATGCGTCCGAATCAATTACAATGTCCTTGAAAGATGTTGCAGAAAAAAATGATGATGTTTGGGTTGAACTCATATTTGAAGGTGATGTCGGTGACAGCGTTTGCAACTGAGAATTGAGCGATTTTATCACGACCGAATCCGATGCGTTAGGTAYCGAACAGCAACTAGTCCCATCTGTTGTTATTGATTCTACAAGATCCGGCGGCGTGAAGGGCGACGAGTTTTGTAAAGAGCTCGTTACGGTCGAGCAATTTTGGATGGATTGAYTTGAGTTCAATTTCTCACACATTTTCTCCGGTTGACTTCCGTGTGATGTTGAATCGCATTTCGGGAAATTCTTAAAAACATCATATTTGTCATATTCCTTTGGAGACGATATATTTTCTTCAAGAGCAAATGGCGGCGATACACACAAATTCTCGGTGCTGGTGTTTCTATCACATTGATTCATAGTTGCTATTGGAAAACTTTTCTCGGCTTGCTTTGCGGATTCTTTGGGGCAGTGGATCCACAACACTGGTGACTTGCTGATTCTTGTAGCAATGAAATCAATTACTATCCTTCAGACGAACTTCCTCTCGACAATCACCACTCTACTTTTAAATATGATTGTCTAGAATCTCTTGCCTGACAGATTGGTGGTCTGCAGGTTGGACCGAAGAATAATTTGGTTGTCACTCCATGATGAAGAAAGAGGTACGAAGTTAGGTACGTAAGTGATACCGTAGCTTCCGCTCCTAATTGAACAAGAATTTTGGCGAACGAATCCGGGATAAAATTTATTTTGTGGCAGCAGCGGGACTTGGGCACACACGTTTCGATAGTCTGACACCTGCAGCTAACAAAAAACAAAAAACCGTCTGTACGGTGCTTTTCGYAGGGGTCTCATTTTAGAGGGGAGCGCAACGAATCGGTCAAAATTTCCAAAAAGTCACCCCAGRATATTTTTTTAATTCTCATTTTTACTGCATAATACTAGTAGTAAAACTTACTATCCAACCTTCAAGCAGTTACAGCTTTATCAAAAATACTATTATTTTTATTTTTGAGTAGCCAGACTGTCCCAGTTTTAAAGGCTGATTCTGAATATACCATTTTCCTGGATATAAAATTGATATTTGTGATACTATTTTACTATTGAAAAATGAACCATACATACTAGTAGTAGTAGTACTAATTTTCCAGCATACTAGTAGTAGTACACTAGTAGTAGTAGTAGTAGTAGTAGTAGTAGTAGTAGTAGTAGTAGTAGTAGTAGCTAGTGCTACTAGTAGTAGTAGTAGTAGTATAATGATGAGTTTCACCTCAGTACCAGTGTTAATAGTATTGGGAATTGAGTTACATGGATTCCCTTGTGACTTGTTTGAGTTTGATGGGTAATTTTTGATTCATATTCTTGGGGACATCAAAGTTTAGATCTTGCTGCAGGAGTGTTTTGAGAAGTCCTCACAGTGATAACTTTGTTTGAGTCTCCTTCTTTGAGGACAACCTCTATCCATTCAACTTTCTTGGCATCTACACTTTGAACATCAAATTCATCAATGTTGATAATTTCACAATCCTGGTACCTATTTTTCAGTTTGACATAGTAGTTGAAAGYACACACCATGGCTYGATTTTCTTTTGATTTTTTAACATCTAGTATGTTGTCATTCATCATGACAGGTCTACWAMMAWMWTAWRWAMTMYTC
>CAACVS010000225.1:276503-338646 GCA_900660405.1 Pseudo-nitzschia multistriata | reverse complement strand
TGCCTTTTCGTCCGCGCGACTCGTACGATAGAATTCCACTGACAAAAAATCGAAACTGGCCGACTTTCTCGTTTCTTTAGTATGTCAAACCTGCACGCCTGGCGATGCCGAGGTTGATGGTACTGTACGTACGACGACCAGTACAAAACACGGTTGAGAACAACGATAATTACATAATGCGGGAGACATAGGATCGCATCAACAAAACGTACCGTAATTCATCCACGAGTGAGAAAAAGGCTTAAATAACGATACAAAAGTACGATCACTCGAAATTCAAATCCCGTTGTGTAAATCGGTAACGTTCGGATGCTGATGCTGTCTATCTTTTTCAAAGAACGGAATCATCATCACTGTTGCAACGAACAGCAAGGTCGAACAGAGCTACTTGATCAAATCAGGCATAGTATTGTTTGTCAATCATCATCATCGTCGTCATTATCATTTTTTCGAATCATTTCTCCCATAATGAAATACACGTTTGTCAATACTCTCCTGTTAGTGCTTTCCCTGACGAKCCCTTCTGGCGCAAAGGAACGATTGTTTCAAGAGGAAGATGGTGCTCGAACAGAATCTCAGGCCCAAATTTCTGATGATCTGGATGAAAAAAATCCGCACTTTTTTTCTCCAATCGAGATGGAAATCAGCAGCAGCGCCAGCAATGACGAACTTGGCATCGGCGACGAAGGCGAACAAATCACAAGCAGAACTGTTTTCCAGGGGCGAACAGAGCCTTCTCCGGAATGTGGAGAAGGAAWTTCTAGACACTACGAGCTACCTTGYGATGACAACGTAGTATCKAAAAYAACAGACAACTCCGARGATCCTATTTCTGGGAGAAATCCACCGTCCGATTCAAATTGTGTCACCACTGATGGAACATTTGGAGATATTTCGGACTCTGCCGCACTGCTGACGGTTCCCTTGGATTATTTTTATGAGATGAAAGTCGTCGCTGGTACCAGTCAATCGACGATCAATGACGAAATTCTTCCTCCYTTGGAAAAAGCCATCGTGGATAGCATTCTTCAAGAAGTCTACCCCGACAAATGTATTAGTACTGCGGTTGGAAAAAGACATCTACGGGAGAATAGAAGCAAGAGACAMCTCGAGGTTATTGGAGTGTCGATGTATCCCCCAGACTATGTCACAGCTAATAGTAAGTGAAGATTCGTAAATTATGAGTGCGATCGCCTTGATAATTTTTGTTGCTCTCAGGRTATTTTCAGTGTGTCGAAACCTTGTTATTAAAAAAAGACCTCATTCTTCCTCTTCTTCTCTTCACCAACTCGCTCATCTCAGCATGTGAACAGATGAATTCAAAAAATCCACCTGGTGACTGTTATGTTGTGAAAGGCGAGCTAACCATATTCACTCAAGAAGAGCATGTCGCTGAAGAGCAAGCCCGCATCGAAAATCTAATTAAAGAACATATGAATGATGGCGTTTTCAATACTGCCAGCGACGAAATTATTCAGYTATATTACTTGAATGGCGCACCTGGCACTTCAGAATCAAACATTARTGACAACGAAAAAATCAATGSAGCTGAAGGCTCCAAGAAAGGTTCAARCAAAGCTTTGACAGTGGGTCTGGTGGTTGGTTTGGGTGCTTTGGTGGCGCTTATCGCTGGTGTTACTCTCAGAGTTACGCGAAGAATGAGGAATGCCGACGACGACACTGAGATRCAAACAAGCCCTAGGGATGCATGTGATGTGCAGACATGCAATAKGCAGACATATCTTGACGTTGATGATCGACCGTCAATCGATTAAGATGGTGCGCGACATATTCACAATCAATAGGAGTACATCGTCCTTGTGTACATCTCGGACGTATCAGTATCGCAATAGAGTAAAATAGTACAAAGCGCAAAGAACAACCTTTGCTGTAATATAAAAAAAGAAATACCTACAAACTACTACCGTACTAACTTACTCAACCTTTCCAAAACGGTCCAAAGGCCAGATCCGGACAATTGGACGGCCGACAATATTTTCAGCTTCGAGTGAGCCCCATACTCTCGAGTCGACCGAAACTGAGCTACAATCTCCCATTACAAATACTTCTTTTTGGTCAATTATTTTGTCTTCTCTGGGTTCGATATATTTYTCGATCAGCCGCAGGGGTTCAGCTTCGCACAAATCGCGGCGTCCGGCAACAACGTCCTGGCCATTGACRTCGACTTTCCCGTCCTTGTAGACGGTGACTCTGTCTCCGGGAGAGGCAGCAATTCTCTTGACAAACAAATCCCGGCTGCTAAGATTGCCACCATTCTTGGCAACGATCTCTTGCAGTCTGCTTGGGGGGGAAAACAAAACCATGTCTCCGACCTCGTTCTTTCGAAAAGGCGTCCGAGAAGAAACCTTATCCACCAGCAAAACATCTCCCACTTTCAGGGTGGGATCCATCGACTTGGATGGGATAAAAAACAGGGAGATGGCCTGGGAGAGCAGAAATGCCACAAAAAGTCCGCTGGCCGCCGTAAACAGGGACCCAAAGGCGGAAAGCAGGTTGTACATGGAGGGCGTGAAAAGTTTTGGAATGTCGCGCTCATTCACTCGAACGGGCCACGGTCGCTCGAGTTGTGCCACCAGGGGGTAGACGGGCTTGAGTTCGTAGTCCGCTCCGGGGCAGCTCGTAAATCGTTCCCGGCCGTCTCGGTCCAGGATTCGCAAAATCCGGTATTCGACCCCCGGATAGGCTCCCTGTTCGAACATCTTGGGTCGCTGGCTCAATCGAGACAAAACGGGGACCACGACCTTGCCAACCCGGACGCTTTCTGTATTGTGTTCGTTCGTGTTGCCCTCCTCTACGAGCCGAATGTCTTTGTTCCAGGACGACATCGGCGACGAAGGCTCTTTTTCTTGGACTTCGATGTTCGCATCCGCTGACGATGAGTCTTTGGAGAGTATATTTTCCGCAGCGATGTCGTGAATCACAACCTCTGCCTCCACCATTACGGGTCTTTCATCGCYGTATGCCTGGTCCTTGTTTGCGATTCCCAAAAACTCCTGAAACAGACCGGTTTGCATCAAAGGAGCCCCGAATTCAGTTGAAACCCCCTGGTTGAGATCGGAGTTCTCTGGATTTTCCACAAAGCTCATGCCGGCCCTCCATTCGACGTCRAATCGCCGCTGTTGTTGTCTGCCCTTGAGTCGCAAGGCAAACGTAGCCTGTACGGAATCGGAATCCTCCTCCTCGCTCTTGTGGCTGTCRTCTTCGCCGCCAAGCCCCAGGTATTCCAAATACAAACCGACCGACTCTTGGGGTTTGGAACGGGATCCAGTGCCATCGCTKCCCCCACCGCGGGGAAACAGCTTGACTCGAAATCGATGCTGCCGCGGTTTGTTTGAGTCGTTCTGATCGTTGCTGGCGTCGATTGGGGCAGAGCACACAAAGGCCTCGGAAGCAACAAAAYCCCCCGGTCTGACATCCATGAGATTGCAAAACGGCGGAAACTCCAGTGTTGTGTTCGTTCTCGTCGAAGAAAGGTTGYTTTTGTGTTCTTGCAAAATAGTACTGGTACTCGTCTTGTCATCGTCCTTGCTGTTTTCGGTTGTGGAGAAAAAACGACTMTTTTTGTGTCTGTTCGTGGCAACAGTGCCGGTCGTTGCTCTACGGCAAYGGGAAGGGCTTCTTCTCCGCCCGACACCGACGCTATTGGCACCGCGATCCAAAGAGTGCGAGTATGGGATGACAACAAAGGCTTCGGCATCTAGSACATTCCAACCGCTGTGGAGCTGTAAAACAGCCGCTGCCCAGAGGGAAGCGCTCAAACCAACGGCTATAGATTTCATGGCGGGAGCTGTGTCTTTGTTTCGTATTTCCAATTCAAAGGATCAGTTGTTGTTGCTGCAATAAGGATACAGYATTGCACCTCAAAATATCAAAGTAATAGTGCGATAGTGATATTTCGGTTKCCACCTTGTACTTCTAACCGATTGGGGCTAGCAAGGGCTGACACCTCCATACTAACACTAATCGACGTCGATTCCGATTTTCTCAAAATGTTGTGAGAAAGAGTGAGCTGGAAACGACAAGTCGGCACGAGGTCTACACGATACCTTGGTGTATCCTACATTCGGGATAGTACACGTAAGTACGTACGCACTACGCACCCCATTTGAATGAAAGATGCTATTCATACCCTCCGTGATTACAGTACATAAGAATACTACTCRGTACTTCATCCACAGGCATGGCATTCTTGCTAGACGCTCCCGAGAAGAGTGGTGTTGTCCCATTTTTACAGCTCTTCTCCATTTGCTGGGAGTAGCGGCTAACTCTAGCCTTGAATATTTTCAAACGAGAGCAGGCTCTCAAAAAGAAGAGCTTGTAAAAAGTAGTAGTACTGTATAACCAGATGGCAATACTGCCTGGTRATGTACTATTGGCAGTACTGCTAGAAGTCGCAACTGTACAGATGTTGGCGTGGTTGAAAATCAATTACTGCATCTTTTTGTTTAAGGAATGACAAGGARTGGCTAATCAAAAAGAGAAATAATAGTAACCATAAACTCACAATCTATCTTTTTAAAAATCAATAATAAATTCCACATTACCATTCAATGACAACGTGATTTCTATTGTTTTTTTTTTCCTTGTCTTACCTTCCAATGCAGGAACCAGATATYAGCAAAAACAGAATTGCCAAGATATTGTTTCTGATCTTTGTTTGTGTATCATAAAAATGTATTCGTTCTTCTTCGTTATCAATAGGGTTGCCCTTGTCTTCCGCGCTGAAGAGCTTGCAGAGGTGTCGATCCGGAGCATAGTTCGTGGTAGGCCGAGTTCAAGCAGCGAGCAACGTCGGCGTAGCTGACCACCATTACCGATTTTCCATCACGAGAACTCAATACGATCTTCTCTTCGTCTGCCGCATCGAGTTTGTTCAGAGCAGTTACGACGTGGCCCAAATCCATAACTGGATTGCCAGCACCATCGGCTTGGTGGAAAACTAGTSGGATGAAAAATACGTYAGCGTCAAGGGTAAGAGCACAGTGGAGGAGACTATTGCGTTGCGTATCGAACAATCGGAGTACACAGTGTCAGCACATGTTTCACACTTACCGTAATCACGAAACAGGGTCAGSACATAGCAGTCTCCCGACTGCGACCATCTGCGGTTGGCCCCGTTTTCGGGCCGTTCGTTGACAAATCCTAGTTTTAGCAAAAGGCGTAGCGCACGGCCCGACTCATACTCGCCGGACAAGGCCTTTTCGGTACGTAGCAATGAGAGCTGTGTCGARTCCAGCTCGTCCATTAGACGGCCCGGCAACGCTCGGCTGACGTCCAAAATCGACGGCGGGTTCTGACTACGGATCAGAGTCAAAATGAAGTGTCTGAGATCTCGCGAGTAGTTTTGCATGCAGTACCGCTCGCAGTTTTGCAGGGTTTGCGCATCGGTCGAAGCCGTAATGTTTGTTCCRGTCACAATGCTCAGGATCCAGCGGCCAAATTTCCGCATGTCCTTCGCTTGCAACTCCGGGATTGGTTTGCGCGCCTCGAATTCGAGGGCATCCACGATGCCCAAGCAATTCAGAAAGACCTTCAACCGCARCGCATCCATTTGCAACAGTGTGTGACGCAAGTCGAGGGTGCGCAGAGCCAATCCGGCACCGTGGACTCGTCTGATGACTGTTACCATTTGACAAATGGCACTCCAAATCACGGGCTCACTTAGCGACGGGGGRTTTGCGATCTGGAGGAAACTTTGAGTGCCGGGAATGTACTGGTGGACAAAAAAAACGGCACGCTGTGCCACGAAACATTGATGAAGAGTGGCAATTCCTGGGTGCTCGAGACCCGCCCACTGTTCCATCACGGCGGCAGCAATTTTGGGGTTGACCGATTTAACATTATCGAATCGCCTGAGACAATACAAGTGGCCATCATCTCGATTGACCACTTGGTACGTAGAAGCGGGATAGCCGAACGAGGAGCGCGAATTTTGATGTTTGGGGGGATCCAAACAAAATGCGTTGCAGTATGGCAATGGGATTGCTTTGTGTCTTGGATCGGATGGATTCATTTGCCGAGTCTCCTCKGCGGCTAGATCACGATAGTACCTCCAGTTGTCATCCGACAAACCMAGGGAATGCAAGCTTCGAAAMGGAGGAGGCGTTGGCCCAGAAGGTACCGTTGATGTTCCCGGTCCCGAAAGGATTTGTTCCATGGACGCGGAACCATCATGAGGTTCGTTATGCGACATRTTCGATCCGAAAATGTCCGTATACGATGGGTCCTTTTTGGCTAACGGACAGCGAAAAACGTCGAGACAGAAAGACCATGAACAAAAGAGACAAGTGAGTTACCAGCAGCGCGCAAGTGGCGCAATTCATAAAGGGGTACTGCGTATCGCTGGAGGGCAATCCAAATCTCCCTCGTATTCTCACCTTCCATCACTGCATTCGAAGCTGCAGATCCTTGTGTGCTCCATCCACGGCCGGGAACAAATTCCTTCACAGAATGGTTCAATTCTGTTTCACCTTGGTTCTGGTACTGCCAATCATTCGAAACCAATCTGGAAACTTGAGGTGGGCTTTTTTGCTGATCGGAGCCTGGTGCTAGTGGCGGATACTGCTGCTGGTTGGTGGTTGGTTGCTGCTGCTGGGCTCCGGGGGGTCTCCACTCACGAGCAGTGGACGAAAGCCCCAGGTTTCCGAACTCACTGGATAAGTAGTTGTCCATTGTAGATATGTTYTGACGTTCCTGCTCGAGTCAAAGGTCAGTCCTTCTTCGTGTTCTCGAACAACACGCTTCGCAATCTGTTTTGCAGCGCACAAGACCACGGCGTATTATGGTGCAAACCTCCTGTGCCTTGTTCTCTTATTGATAACACACAACAAGGAACCAGATGTGCCGACCAAGATCCGGACGAAAAATCTATCAATCGATCGAACWGATTGATGCGATCTCAACACGGAGTGAGGGGGCAAGACGCKTAACTACTAGCCAGGCACAGTAGCAGTCAGTCCTGTCTACCAACGCTGGTGTATCTTGCACWGAGTTTGTGTGTCAGTAGTTTGTGATCTAATACTTGCGGTACCCACTCTCCATGCTCGTCCTTCCGGTTGGTTCAGGAATGCTAYTGTTTCGTTTCTCGCTTCTTGCTATATCACCAAGGGGTTTGCATTCAGTTAACGATTCCGTCGATGATAATCTCCGATCAGCGTTGTTTGCATAGCACCGTACTGAAACTGGTACCTACGTACAGGTACCGGTACGCTGTAGTCCTGTTCTCGTTTCCTGTCGAATTAAACGAGTATCGTACGCAGAAAACAGTGGTTGGAATGTGAAGGATGGAATCAGAATAATCAGGCAGACTTAAAAAGAAAAAAATCTTTCTTTATTGCACGTACGAGGTACCATACGGTCAGGCCCAGTATCAGTAAAATTCTAATTTTGGGGCAGCGCAGGGGAAAGAACCCAAAATAGATGGACCATTTTAGACAAAAGATAAGGATTACTTCTACCGGTACGAACCGGTACGAATAGTATTTTAATTATCTTTAGCCACGATTTTTTTTATCGGAAATTATTCGAACTAATTTCGCTCACATTCTGTTCTACCGAAAAAATTAGGAGTACTACAAATTGACTTTGTTTCCATAACCACTCTCGGTTCAAAATACAGCACTGATTCACACTGACCWAATTCCTCGGACCGGAAAAATCTATATCGCAGATATATATTTTCCAATCGAGAGCAGAAGGTTCCGTTTCGTATATTGAAGGTCCATAACCACGGCTCTTCGCGTTGTGAAACTCTTAACAGGATCGCTCAAGACTGGAACGGGACTTTTGATTGCCTTGTTGATATCCCAAATACGAACGGTTCGATCGTCTCCACCGGTCGCAAGAGCTTTGCCACAAGGACTAAATGCAAAGCCATGTATCATCTCGACGCTCTGCCTCCTTTGTTGATCTGGACCCGGTGGATGAATAACATTTCCATGCCGAGGTGACCTCAATTCGGTTACCTTTTTCCCCGTTGCCAAATCCCATACRTGCACCGTGCCATACAGATCAGCACCAAAGGCATACTGTCCAGACGGATCGATTTCAACCTTGTAAATTCCTACTGGACAACCATTCAGCAACCGGACGCACTGTCCGGTTTGAATGTCCCAGAGTCGAACGGTCTTATCCTCGCTTCCGCTGAGTACGTAGTTGCAATTCGGATGAAACACAACCGAATGAATGCAGTTTGAAGTGTGACCGGTGAAGAGACGAACCGGAACGGATCGATCGGTTGTCCACAGCCTTGCGGTAGCATCCGATCCTCCCGAAGCAAAGTAATACCCAGAGGGTGAAAATGCAACGGACCAAATTGGAGTATTCGGAGCATGGCCTCTGTACACCGCCAGAGCAGCACCACTCGTGTAGGCTTTTGATTCGGGGCGTAGGCCAGGTACGCTCAAATCTGGGTCTTTTCTCAGGTTTTCTGTAGCTTTCGTCAGGGTCTCCTTCGCAACTGCAGTGGAGACCAAAGGCTTCTTTGCGGTTTGAGACCCTCCTGTCGCAATGCCCACCGGCGGTCCAACTGTTCCAAGTATACTCGATGATTGGACRACTTCTCCAAAAGGGCCTTGCGCCGACGTGTCCCACAACCTGATCGATCCGTCACCTCCGGCACTCAGCAAACTTCGCCCATCGCGATTCCAGCTAAGGTCAAATACTGGGAATCCATTCTTGTGACCCAACAAAACTTGGCCGGCATCCCCCACCGACATTTGCTTTCCGCCATTGCTATTGCTGCCCTTGCTTTGATTGTCCATTAAATTCCATACTCGAATGGCCGAATCATCGCATCCAACCGCTATTCTTCGTCCATCGGGAGAACATAGTTTTGCACACGTTATACCAATTCCCGACTCTTCCCACAAGAAACTAGATGAATTGTTGTTGCTGGTGCTRGAGTCATTTTGGGAACGATCGGCATCATCCCGACGACGAGTTTGATTGGCACAGAGGGTAGAAAACATGATCGAAGGTTCCAACGGATTTGCAAGAACCCTTCTTGCTCGCACGGTCGATTCGTTTACATACGTGTCTTTCGCCTTGGACGACATGGCTTGAAAATCTCGTTTTCGCTCCAAGGCTTCGAGGCGTCGAAAGCCATTGATCAAGAGCGATCGATTGAACCCTACCGATTGCTTGCCCTCTTTTGCCTCTTGTTCGTTCTCGTACTCGTCTTCGAGGTGRAACTTTGGAAAGGGTCGGTTCGGATCTTGTTTTGACAATCCTTTCACCGGTGCCGCCCATTGCACCGGCGTTTCTTTCTGCTTCGAGACCGGTTTCGTTGCGCTCTTATCCGATTCGGGCAACCCGGCCGTCGCGTAKTTGTCTTCGAGAACAACGACCGGGGTAAACGGCAACGGATCCCGTTGCTCCACGTGCAGCTCGCATTTGGTTTGCAACAGCGTGCTCATGGCCAACAAGGAGGTGTCGTTGCTCCCACCCGCACCGACGTTCGAATTCAGGAACTGGCACAGCATTCCATAGGAGGTGGTGCTGAGCGTGAGCTGCCAGCGCACGGCCCGGGCCCGGCGCAGAAAGGGCATGTCGCACATGCGATCAAAGGCATGGGTTGCTCGCTGGGAGGATTCGGTGTGCTTTTGGTGCAGCAACGCAATGGTGTGATCGTATTCCTGCAGTTTCTTTTGGCGGGCCGGATCGAYGTTCCCTCCGCGGGACGATGCATTGGCAATGTCGTTTTCTAGTTCTCGTTTCTTTGCTTGGATGCTTGCGACCTGTATCAGAATCGTTTTGAGGTGTCCGAGGGCCTCCATGTGCTGGGAGTTGTGCGTGTTGAGTTTCACCATGTCCTCTGTCGTGACGCAGTTGTACAAGTCTTTGTATTGACTTCCGTATCCGCTGGGAAGCGGCTCGTAAATAGGCTTGAAGGCATCGCGAAGGACGTGGGCAGTCGATTCCATCCCAACCTCTAACAACTCGCAATAGGTATGGACTAGCAAGGCAAACGATACGGAGAGAAGCTCGGCCTTCGCCGAAGGCGGGATGGGATACACTGCAGAACGAGATACGCCGTTCGTGTCGGGATCATCGGCTGTTTTCTTTGGCGCCGTTGGCTTTGTGAGTTCCGAAATCACAGCGGCCAAAATATTCGAGTCCGACGGAGGGGCTTTGGGTTCATCGGCACCACCATTGGTGCCGTCTTTGTTGCCATTGGAGGTGTTCCCGTCGTCCTTCTTGTTCTGTTCCTCGTCCTTCTTTCCCTCGCTTTCCTTCTCGTCTTGCGGTTTCTTCTCGTCGGATTCTTCCTCGCCGTCGACTTCCATCGGGGCACCGTCTTCCGACCCAGYTGCTTTGTCGGGTTCGACCTTGTCGTCGCCACCGCTCTTTCCCTCCTTCGCTGCGTCGTCGTTGCTCGAGGAGTTCTCGTTATCGTTCTCCTTGTTGGTCTTGTCCTTTTCCAGCTTGGAGGTGACCTTGGAAGCGACGTCGATGAGGGCCTTGGCCTTGGCAATGACGTTGGTCGTCTTYGGCTGCCACCCCACGATTCCCGCGCTGTCGTCGGGCAGGGACAAGATCCACAGCTGCAGGGCCACAAAGGCGTCGAGGTAGGACTTTGCTTCCCGCTCTCCCATCGCACCCGCCGCCCACCGCTGGCGACCACCCCTCGCGGAGGAAGGACTCGCGTTCGGGCCGTTTCCCTTGCCGACCGCGAGGCTGTCCGGGATCCCCCACTGGGCGATCGGAGCTGCCGCGTCTCGGTCGTAGCCGTACCCTCCCCCCGTCGATTTCATCAGGATGGTGCGCTGGGTCCGGCTCGTTTCCTCGTCGGCGTCGAGCTGTTCCCGCGTGATCTTCGGGACGGCTTCCTTCGGGGAGGCGGGAGTCCCGGACCGGGTATCTTTTCCCTTCTGTCGTTCTTGTTCTTCGTCCTTGATTTTCTGTTGCAACTCCAGGACGGCTTTTCCCATTCCCTTGGATTTCAGGTATTCCATAACGACCTTGTCGGTAAGGGCAACGGGGGATTTCACCGCCSCCGGCACTTTGGTGGTGCCTTCCGGGCTCGCACCGGCTGCCGCACCCGATGCGTTGGAAGCTTTCATGGCAGCCCCAGGAGTGGCAGATGACATCGTTCCGTTGGGTTCCGTTCCGTACTGTGATATCCTATCGTATTGGAGCAAGGTCGTTGGATAGCGATCTATCCTGTCGTGGATGCAACCGAGGCAATCAGCTAAGGCACGAGTGGGGCTATGGGAACAGGGAGCAAGGTTGCAAGGTTGCAAGAATGGGTTTGTTGCACAAGGGGAACGTGATGTGCCGTGAAGGAGACGCAGTGTTTAGTTGAGTACAAAGTACAAAGTACGATGCTCATCCTATGCTCTTGTATCGTGCGGTACGGGTACGGGTACGGGTACGAGTACGAGTACCGTACGAACTCCTACCGGCATGGTACAAAATGCACATGCTTGTCCTCACCGATGATCATCAGATCATGTCTTCAAAAAATCAACGAGAAAAAGTCTTCTGCCGATCATTGTGGTAACGTAGCGTAGCGTACGTTGCGAATCGTAGTACCAGTACTGCAATGCCCTGTACGGTACGGTACAGGACATGGCAGGGCCTGGAAATTTGAAAAGAAAAGCTACCGCACGTACGTCGTACGTCAACAAGGTTTCGTGCCGATCTAAAACTGCGAAGTTAAAAACAAGAAGGGTCTAAGCTTGTACCTTTCTTGGTTTCGACTCAAATGATTCACCCGATGAACCTTTCTTTTTCGCATTCGCGCTTTAGAAACCCACGTCATACAGAGTAGTAACCGGCTGAAGCTCTTCGAAAAACTTTTGTTTCTCTTCTACTTCTACCGTCTACGACGACCAATAAATAATTTGGAAATTATCTGGGCGCGTTCTCACTCTACTCGTAGTACAACTCGGAACTTTGTCCTTGTCCGTCCTGTCCTGTCCTGTCCTGTCCTGTCTTGTCGTGACCTGCCCCATCACACATCACCAAGGATACGATACCCGCACGATACAACCCCCGTGTTCCGTTCGAGGCCACAGCGAGAAAGGCAAAGAAAACGACGCCGACGACGAAACAAACACTAAATCTGAAACGAGTTGTTGTTGTTGTTGCCGATCGAGACCGGCCGTCGGGAAGAACAGAATAGAACAGAACAGAACAGAACAGAACAGAACAGAACAAGAACCCTTGGATTGAACAATCCGCACCCGCACCCCATCCCCATTCTTGCCACATTGACCATGAAGCCCGCGTTCCCGGCGACCGCAGCGGTTCGCGTTCGCTCCGCGCTGGGTTCGAGAAACACGCACCGCCCGGCCCGTTCCGCCGGAAGGGCCTTCTGGGGGCGCAGCGGACCCGCTGTTGCGGCGCCCTTTGAATCGACGCTTCCGGATTCCCCCGGGCGCGACCACCRCCACTCTCGGAACGCGAGGCGGGAGCTCCACCTCCTGTCGCGGAGCGGCGGGAATTCCCACGGGGTCGGTGCCGCTGCGGCGAAGCACAACCGCGCCTCAAACCTTCGTTCCTTCTCGTCGGGCGCGAAGCGCGACCTGTACGAGGTCCTCGGAGTGCCGAAATCGGCCAACAAGGCGGACATCAAAAAGGCMTATTTCAAGCTGGCGAAACAATACCACCCGGACACCAACAAGGTAGGTCTGTTGCATCGCGTTGCATCGCGTTGCGTTGCATCGAACCGAACGAGGATGCTTCTGGAATTTGTKGTGGATTTTGCACCGTGCTCGTACCGTTTGCTGCACCCGAGCAATCGGGAGGAAACTTTGTTCTGTCGCTTTTCTGCACCASGCACTGATGATGCACACCCACTCGTATTGTATTTTTCAAACTAGGACGACGAGGGAGCCGCAGAGAARTTCAAGGAGGCGACGGCGGCATACGAAACGCTGAGCGACGACGAGCAACGAAAGATGTAYGACCAGTTTGGCCACGCCGCAACCGACCCCAATTTCCAGCAGCAGCAGCAGCAAGGAAACCCGTTCGGAGGATTCGGTTTCCAGGACGGTGGCTTCCACTTYCACAGCTCCGGTGGCGGAGGAGAAATCGACCCGGAGGAATTGTTCGATGCCTTTTTCGGTGGCGGAGCCCGCCGGCGACGGGGCCCCCAGAGGGGCTCCGACCTGCAGATGCACGTCCGGYTATCCTTCAAGGAGGCCGTCCAGGGGGCCTCYAAAAACCTCAACCTGAGGTACCAGGTGATGAACCGAGAAAACGGGCAGATCGAGATCAAGGAACGCGACGTCACGGTCGACACGCCCCCCGGCATAGACAACGGGATGAACCTGCGCCTCAGCGGCGAGGGCGCGGAGGGAGACCCGGGAGCTCCCCGGGGGAACCTGCTGGTCCAGGTACTGGTAGACGAGGACGACTACTTTGTCCGCGACGGCTCCAACGTGCACACCGAGGCCATGATCTCCATCACCCAGGCCATCCTCGGGGGCACGGTCGACGTCAAAACACTCGACGGCGAGGTGGAGGTCAAGATTCCGAAGGGCTGCCAGCCGGACGCGAAGCTCATGCTCCGGGGAAAGGGAATCCAGAAGCTGCACGGGGCGTCCAAGGGAGACCACGTCGTCCACCTCAAGATCGAGATTCCCAAAACGATCACGGACCGGCAGGAAGAACTCCTCCGCGAGTTCGACGAGGAAACGAGGGAGTGCGGGCACGGCATTTCCGGCCGGATAGCCAAGGCGGCGGGATCGGCCTTCGAATCGATCTTTGGTTCAAACGACGACGGCGGCGGCGGCGGCGACAAAGGAGAGAAGGGCAAGGASGGAGCGGGCCAGAAAAAAGAAGAGTCATAGCAAAGCAAATGAAAGCAGGCAATGGCGCAGACGACAGTATCCAATGGGATCGAGTGCACGTTCCGTAAACAAGCAAAACCTATCGCATTAGAAAGGATCCGCATTAGAATCAACAAACACCGGAAACAACGATAGCTAGTTTTGAATACTGTGTTAAAGAGTTAAAAAGTACAGTACTGTACACCACAAAGTATAATTTCTGGTTTTTCAGAATAAAATTGTGAGTTTTCCTTTTTTTTTGGGGTGCTCGGTAACATCATGTACGCGACRTCGCAGTAGCGACTTTGTACCGTACGTACGGTACCGTTCTTCCCAATGTGTTTTTCCCGCCACGCGACCAAAACACATCGAACATGCCGCAGGTGAAGACGTATCATTTATTTTTTAAATCGCAACACGGCACGAAACAAAATGAATTCGTCGGAATTGTGCTGATGATTGTGCGGCGATGATTCATTCGCTCCCAAATTTGGTTTCTCTCACCCAGAATTGAATGCAGTGCAACACAGCAGGCTATCGAACGAATCGTTTTGTTCTTGGCGCACTACCGARGGGCACGGTCATTGTAATCACACTTCCGACCACCGCACCGTTTCGATAGGCACCAGAACAGCAAGCGAGCCAGCTAGAAGCCAAACAAAGACACACACACACACAGACACAGACACACACAAAACACAAACCATGAATCCGACCCGTTCCGTCCTTCCACGCTCCGCCGGTGTCGCCCTGGCGGCGGTTCTTGTTCTGCTCGCCGCGACGGCTTCCGAGGCCTTTGTGCCGGTTGCCCCCGGCGCCGCTGCGACCCTTTCGTCGGCCTCCGCCCTGTGGTCCGATCCAAGCCAGGGGGGASRGCAGCAGCCCACCGGGCGGCTCGAGCGCATCGAGTTCAAGATCTATCCCGAYGGCCGGGTGGAGGAAACCGTCCTGGGGGTCCAGGGMGAGTCCTGCCTCGAGGTCACCCGGTCCATCAACGAAAAGCTGGGCAACGTGATCTCCACCACGCCCACGGAAGAAATGTACCAGGAGGAGGTCCAGATCGACCAGACCCTGTACAACAGCAACACGGAGGGCAGCGGCGACAGCGGTGCCTCCTGGGAAGGCTCCTCCTCGTGGTAAAACAAACGAAACCACAAAACGGTTCGGTTCCATTCGATTCGATTCCATTCGCTTCGCTTCACTCCACTGCATTGGGTCGTGGCTTGCGCTGGCTGGTTTGGATSCGAAAGCAGACCGTGGTGGATGCGTATCTTGTGTGCCTCCACTGCATGCGGCTCTGTTCGGAGTTTTGCAACGCTTGCACAAAACGGGGAACAAATACGGAGAGAGTGCGGGGCATCYATCTGTAGCCTAGAAGCATACCAGGATTATTCTAGAACGGCAGGAACAAGCACAAGCGCAATTCATTTTTTGTTCATTTTTTGTAGTAGAATAGAMACAGATTTTTTCCCACGGCCATGATCCATTTATTGTTTATTCTAATCGACGWCCTGCCTGTTTGAAACACGCCGTGGTATTTTTCTTACTTCGACGCCGCATACCTTTCCGAGAGAGATGGTCCCGTCCTACCCGAACGAAAAACGACGAACCACCTGCACATACACGCACACCATCGTTTCGAACACGCACCGTTTGTTGCGGGCCGCAGCAACACACGGATTGGTTTCTCCACCACCCGCACCGCAACGGTGCTCGCAACAGATCCCTTGAATCGGAAAGACGTGCGGTGCCCGTCCGGCGAACCAATCAAATCAAATCAAATCAGATCAGATCAAACCAAACCAAACCTGCTTGCTTTCACTCGGCAACGGCCTTCCTACTCCGGCTTGTCGACCTTGTTCCCGTACTCGTCGAGGTACACCCACTCGCCGGTCTTTTCGTCCACGAACTCGGTCCACTCCGCGTTCTGGGGGATGAGGCCCTCGTASACCGCGGGATCGTTGAGGACCCATTTTTCCTTTCCGATAATGTCGGTCACCTCGTGGCCCTCGGCGGCCAGGACCGCCTCGACCTCCTGTCCGGGGTTCAGGTCCAGGTGGTCCGTTTCGACCACCAGGGGTGGTTCCGTGAACTGATGCAGTGGCGGCGGAGACGACAGGGCCCACTCCAGGGAGTTGGCGATCAGCGGGACGACCACGTTTTCTCCGGACGACAGGTCGGCGCTGGAAAAGGCGCGGGCGGCTGGAACAGGGGGCGAAAAAAAAAAGAGAGAACGCAGTGTTGGGCAAGCGACCGCGGGCGGCGCAGCGCATCGCGGCAGGGTGGGGCAACAAGCGAGGCAAGGTTAGTGCACAAATACGGTGCGGGGCGTGAGAAAACCAATACAGTACACCGCTAGCAGGAGGGTTCGAACCGCCGCTGCACGTGCTCCGAAAGGCATTCCGGCGTCCGGCTCCGATCGACGGAGGATCCGGACCGGTCTCGCACCCTKCCGGGGTCGAAACAGAATTCCGCCATCGGCAAGCAAACACAAACCGTCCGTCGTCCGACGAGGATCCTTCGGGTCGGTGCCTTTCCCCCGTCTTGTTTGCAAGCAAGGCCCGTGCAACGACACTRCACAAGCACGGGCACGGTCACAAGCYACCAACAGTACTCACCGGATCTCGCCACGGCGGGCTTTGCAATCCTTCGAGCAACAATCGACAACATGGTTCTTATTGGTATCGTTATTTTGGTTGATTGGCAAGACTAGGTCCGAAATCCGTTGCTTAACGTACCGTACGTACGGCACGGTACGAGTTTTTTCGGTGTCTGCGCCCTACCTACGGCAATCGTGTACGGATCCAGCTGCTGCGATGCGATGCGATGCGTCGCCCGGGGAGAACGATCATCGAGGAGGCTGCTTGTTGGCCATGCAGAGAAGAAGGTTCAATACTGGTTTCTCCTCCTCGGCTCGCTTGATCGAGATCTCGCCTGCKCTTAATTAAGGACGGGTACGGTAGAGAACGGTTCGCCAGAGAAACCAAAAATAGAAAAAATACGCGCGAATAATGAAAAATATCGCGCGAAGACTGAATGCTGAAAAAATTGAAAAAATAGTGTGAGAAATAAATGTACGTATCTTCTACGTACGTACGCCACCGCAAAGTTTCGAAAAATCGATGAGAAAAAGAAGTTTACCTGCCATCCGCTGAACACAGCCTCTCTCCATGTTCCCCGTACACCATCGGGGACCAGAGATACTAGYCAACAATGCCAACACTCATCGAGCAGGAATAGGAAAGAAAAACCATCCGTGCTGCACAACCGATACTCCTTTAGCTATCGAAACCTTCCTTYCCCCCMTTGCGAATCATGACGRCGTCCTACGCAAACGCCACTTCGAAAACAGCAGGAAAAATGACAAATTGTCACAGCCTCCAAGGGAAATTGAGACTCATGTCAGAGACACGGCATTGCTCGAAACGCAACAAAACAACAACAAAGAGTGCGGTTGTGTTTACCGCAAACAGTAGTCYAAAAACAAATGGTGGTGATGTGCGAAAGCGYTCCTACGCATCCGCCCGGGATGGTATGGGCCTCGTTGGCATTCGCAATGCCTCGAAACGGCGCAGCGATCGGTTGAAAATAGTGTCGGTGACTGCTGTTGTCGACAAGAAAAGCAAGGCACACGRCCACGGGGAGGGCAACATTGGAAAGGCATCTGCYGATGCTTCTGCGGCGGGGGCAACCRCAAAAACGACCCMARCRCCAAAGAACGAGGGAGGGGAAGGATCGTCCTCGTCTGCGGCACCKCCGTCCCAAGCAGCACCTCTGTCCCGGGGAGAATCCAAGAAAGAAACGCCCCCTTCCTCCGATGCCGCGAAGAACGGCGGCGGGGGCGGGCCCGGAAGGAGCAACACTCCGGGCGATCCAGAGAATCCCAGAGACGCCAAAGGAAGCAACGGCCCTGCACACACGACCACAACGACCACGACCACGACCACGATGCTTCTGCACCCTCTGGACGTGAAAGAATACGAGGAGGCGGAGGAACGCCAAAAGGAAGCCCTCCGAAGGATCGAGGGAGCCCGGCAGCAGGTGTACAAGGACCAGGTCCACCAGGTATGGGGTCTGTACACGTACGGCCTGAAGCACGTGCTGGGAATCAAGGACCTGTCCGATGCGCCCGATGCCATTATGAAAACCATGTAACAAAAAATAGAACGATATGAATCGAACCGAACCGAATAGCTAATCGAATCAGTACGAATAGAATCTATTGAAAGTCGGACTCTTCCTTTGTTTGTTTCATTTTCGTAACCTTGAATCCAAACCGTCGTCACACACTGTACMAAAGGTGGAGCAAGACAAGGGTGTCTGATATTGAAAGAGTCAAAGAATGAGCAAGGCCGCTGAACAAATCTTGCGTATCTTGTTGTACTGCTGCGTGCTATAGATTCGCGAAGTGACACAGGAGAGATCCTCGTCCTATCGGCTGTCTGCAACTAGTTTTTTCTTGGCATGAAAAAGAACGAATTTTGTGCTAGAAAACGACACCCGTACGGTACGAGAGAGTTGGTAGTAATTGTTATTTTTATTAAAGTTTTGTTGTTATGTATTGATATCAGTATTATACAGCGAAAGTACCCACATGTACACATAGTTGGAAATCACAATCAACATATATTATGAAGAGCTCACCAAGCATAGTTAATAGGCGGCACATGCATTCTTCCTGGCTTCTTGCCAACAAATCATCCCGCTCATTTCCGTGTCTTCCAGTAAGTCTTTTTTAGAAAAGAGTTTGGGGTCTTCTTACAACGATACCTCCACACCTTTGTTGCATTCGTTGCCCGCATTGCCATCAAATGTGGGCAGTGTAAGRAGTGAGTGAACCGCAGCATGGTCGTTCAAATAATAGTTGTCGTCTTGGAGAGCAATCTCTTGTCCTTTGTCACTCGGTGCGAGAAGCACGTATGGTTTTTGAGAAGATGATTGTTGTTGAGAATCATCTTCCGAGTGTGATGCTGTAGAATGTGTCGACGACGGAATGATAGATTGTGTTTTGTACGTTGTGTCGACAACAATCTTGCTGGTACCTTCCACCTTGATGGGCGTTTCGTTTGTCGATACGTCAACTGGTTGTTCCTTCACACCGCTGCGAAGGCGTTTCATTAATGACGGCTTCTTGTTATCTCGTTTGGGTCGGGACTTGCCAGATCTGTTGCGTGCGGAAAACCCACTGAACGGATTGTCGAGCTTTCTTCTTGTTTCAGACGAGAATTCTGAGCCAGCCACCGATCGACCCATGAAGAAACGAGTATAGCTTCGCGCGCTCTTGACGCTCTTGTTTCCGTCAAGAAGGCTGTTGTGTCTTCGCAAAGCACTGGGATCCATATCGCTCTTTCGACTCTTTTCAGACGAGTCAGAAGAATGTTGCTTGGTGCTGCTGCTACTGTTACTGCTAGTAACATTACTTGGAGTGGTAGCAGTGGTGTATTTCTGATCATCTCCATCGAATTTCGCTCGTAGTGAGACAAATTTTGCTTCTGTGGCCTTGGTGTTGACTGGCTGTTTGGATAGAGGGTCGGCATCTTTCTCCTTTTTCGATCGAATGAGTTTCTTTAGGCCTCGTCTCTTGCTTRGTTTGTCTTGGCTTTCGACGAGTCCTGTCTTTGGAGAGCAGGTGGTCGAGTCCGTTGCTGGTGTCTCTTCAAGAATTGTTGCCGGCTTACTGTTTGGGATGCTCTTCTCAGACGCAATGGCTCCTTCAGATGCAAGCTTGCCTGGCAAATAYGATTTTCCTTCTTGTTCCGTCGCGGATTCTGAGATTGAAGGCAAGGGTGGTACATGAAGCATCATTCCACCGAKAGCTCGCGTGTGTGAGGAAGAGTCGGCGATGGTAATATTGACAACATCTTTTTCTTCGTTTTTCTTTGGTACCACGGAAGATRCGTCGGTAGCCACACTTCTAGCATCGGCACAAGACTGCGTGTCGAAACTTCGTGTGTCGAAACTTTCTGTTTCGGCGGTTTTCGATTCAAAAGATTGCGATTCGAACGTTCCTTCGAGACTGTCCGAAAATGACTGATCGGAATCGATGAGATTATCAATGAATCCAGCACATTCCATGTTTTCGCATCCAGCGTAAATAAGGTTGTTGAGAGCAAAGGCAGTCTCAACTAGCGCGGTTGGAATCCCATCAGCGATCATTGCTCGCCCTTCGTCGACAATATCGCTCGAAATATCTCTAGTGGCAAGTTGCGTTTCCTTGGTCACATCAGTTTGTTTTCTAGGAGACTGTTCTCCTGAGGTTACATCTTTGCTTTTAGTCATTGTGCATTGAGGTCTTTAAAGAAATTGTTGTAGGTTTGAAAAAGAATACGAAAGAAGCTGCCTCTTATGTCAAATAAAAGGACACTACATTGAATAGTGAGCAGTATAATCGATGTCACACAATCGAATGTCACGCCTAAAAAGAGCATCACAACAGTATTGGCGATAGTCCAAGARAATTCTGCTATCGCCACTTACGACCTTGTGGCGATGGGCATAATAATTATATWCCGTATTGATATAACCAAAAACAATGCTCAAACTGCGGGTACGGGAATTGAATACCGTATTGTACATCAAAGATGTCTAAGGTTACGGTCGATGCATAGAATGTAACATTATGATTGGTACTTTCAATTTTTACGGTTGTCTCATTGATATGTTCTTTACGAATATTCTCTGAGAAGACTGAGAGTCATGATCATTCATTTTTCTCCTGCAATTTTTTTACCTCTGCCTCACAGCATCTAACCTGCGGAACTGGGTAGGGGTCGTACTCACGACAAGTACCTGGTATCAGTACGAGTTAAAAAACTTCGCCCCCAAACAAGACGAGAAGGGACTGCCCTGATGCTCGTTGTTCTCGTGCCATACCGTACCGGAAGCTTTGTGAGGGTAGCCACAGTAGCTAGCTTTCGTACGGTACGAGTTTAACTTGAGTAAAATTACACCTAGAATTAACGCAGGAATTTTGGCCCACTACTACTGTAACTTCTGCATACTAGTTCTAAGCCGCCAGAGCATCCTTAAGCATCCCAATGACCTGGATCACTAAGTAATTGTATTATCTTGGTCTGGGCGCTTAGTCTGGTACTCTAAAGTTGTTTTTTGATAGAGTTCTGGCCTATTTCCTAACTAGCAGGCGCTCTTGTAAACCGGCCAATTTTGGCCATACCGGGTGTTAGTGGAGAATCGCCCCCCCCCTGGCCCCTAATCGTGTAACAATGACACATGGGGCTATTCCCAAAACTATAAGGAAGCTTTTCCCCAAAGGGGATCTCATTAGAAGCCTTTCCGGAGCTGTTGTGTTTAGCTTATTTTACCTCATTGAGCTGTTTGTAGTGGAAAAAGTGACCGAAAACTAGTAGATTTGTGTAGGACCAGTACTAAAATATGGTGCCCAAAATTAACCGTGATGCTACTAGTAAAAATTTTTGGTGTTTGAATAGAATGCCTTTCTGCCCTGTAGGACGTGGTAGGGTTCATACGGTTAACGCATTTTACTCCGATTAAACTCGTAGATTTCTTCTCACATGTCAGGAAGAAAAATACCTGTACGTAACGACACAATATGGTGAAGCAACAACGAACATCATCATCTGATGTGCATCCGAAAGTAGCAACACGTTTGAGTTCAACATTTCGTAGTACTGTACCCTCCAACTCTACCTAGATCATCGATTTCTCAAAGGTCTTGCTCGCTCCGAACCAGCAAACAACAATCAATCTATTCTAGTTATAAGGAAGGCGTTTACAGTTGGATATGGACAAGAAAATCTCGTCCGAAGCTGAATTTGCACTCAAAACCGCAAAAGAAAGAGCGGTGGCCATTTTGATTGACTCCGATGTCACCCTCCAGGAAAGCCTCCAAGAATTGGAAAGGGCAAGGGAACTTGCCGGGAAAGCCGGTCTTTCCATAGATTCATCTATCGTCAAGCCCGTAGACACTACTCTATCCGATGCAGGGGTTCCATCGACGACTTCGAATTGGGCAAATGAAACTACTTGCGGACACTCCAATACAGACCACATTGTGGTGACGACCGGAGATCCCCGTCTCGATCGCATCGCTGAACTAAAACGCAACCTGCTGAGACGCCACCGGGCTATGCAACCAGAGGATCGAGGAGACGACCGATGGGACAAACCTAAGCTTCCTGGAGAACGACGACGACGAATCGTACGAGAACAGGACAAGGAYGAGTATCCATCCGAACCACCGATATCTGGTTGGTGAGTGATTGTTTTCCTCCAGTTGCGGATGAAGCTGCCTCCGTCTTCTCCAATATTTTCAACTCTCGATTCGAATTTTTCTGACTGCTAACAATGTTTATACCAACCTTATTGATCACTATTCGATGTCTTTTCAGGTGTGTGTTCATAAACCAAATGACGGTAAAAATGCGCCATGATAGACCAAATGAGCGGCACGATCAAACCAAAGGTGAGCAACAATACGGAGGAATTCAACTTAGTGGGAGTATAGGAAATCTGAATCGATTGCATCAACTTACCATTCTGACTCTTTGCTGCTGATCATTGGTCCTTCTAGTCGTACAGCAACTAGCAAAAATATGGAGGGTTGGCATGTCAAAAGACGAACGCGAATATTTCACAAAGTTTGGTACGTGTCCTTTTTCTGTTACATCTTTTAAATGTTGGCAACGCCTATGTTCTTTTCGTTTTGCCCGAACTGTCAATTATCAAAATCGTCTAATTCTTTCTACCACACGTTGCAGCCGACGATGCAAGGAAAGAATACGAGCAACAAGTCATTGAATATCGTGCAACCGGAAGCTATAAGCCCAGCAAGCATTTCAAACGATTGGGAAATTCTTCTGTTTGGGTCCGCAGGGATAAACCAAGTCCTCTCGAGGAGGAGATATGTTCGTACGAATCAATACAGTTTCCAAAACGTCCACCCGAATTGGACCAGGAATACGAAGAACGCGAGATTCGAGGTATACTCAAGCGCAAATTAAAACTCAAAGGTTTGCTCAACGACGATGGCGAAACCTGGAAGGAGGGGGTCGACTTTGAAGCAGAGCTCGAGCTAGAACGAAAAAGACGGAAGAAATTGAAAATTTAGTCATTGGTTGAGAAGTTTAGGAATAGTCATTGGTTGAGAAGTTTAGGAATCAAAGGAACTCTATTTCATCCCACGTATTGCACTGATATACGTAGTTTTGTCCGGGTCAAAATATTATTGGTTCGTTGGGAATGTTCTGTCCGTGAATCTGTTTGAGTCGAGAAGATCAATTCTGCTTGCTGTGTACGCATTGTTTTCTACAGTGGCCTAATGGAATCACATGGTTCGATTCTCGTCTTCGCTTCCGCTACCTTYATGCCGCTTGATGACGTTGATGGGGGTGTTTTGCAGAGTTGGAGGAGGGAAATCTTCTGAAGAGTCGTTTCCTCCGACTTGGATTCCCGTGGGTATTTCGATACTATTCGMGTTCGTTGTCAAAGCCGATGCTGTCGAACCATCTCCTTCATGTTCGGGGTTCATTGCAAATTTCAAAGCACTTGCTTTGCTGGTACCGGAAATATTCACGTCCCTCCCTTCTGATTGGTCACCCGCTGCATTTCCGCTATCCAAACTAGGGTCTGAGGAACCTTTCGCCTTGTTCGAATCTTGCACTTGGTTCGATAAATCCGTTGTGTCCATCAATGTGATCTTCGGGGTACATGCAGGGCGGGCATCATTGCTCTTTTCCCCTTCCATTTCACTGGATTCCGGGTGCAATGATTCAGTGTTCAAAATGGTGGCATCGTTCGGAAGAACGGTTTGGGATTCCTTTCGCTGTGTTCCMTTGGGCTTGCTGTTCTCTGTGGTCGATTCGATTAGGTCCATGGTGCCATCCAGAATTCTTCGGGAACCATCCTTTCCCTCAATGTTTGCATTGTCTCTGGCATCCATAGTGGCAGTATGGATACTTTCGCTCGTAGAAGAAGAGCCAGCATCAGTACTAGTATGAGTACCAATACTAAACTCAAACTTATCGATCCTAGCATTAGAACTGTTACGTTCTTTCTGCTCTTGTTGACAACGCGGGTATAGACGGTTGGAACTTGTAGGTAGCTCTTGCTGTTGAACTATCAGAGCCTCTAATCTGGTTGCCTCTGCCCTGAGTAATTCAGATTCCATCCTCAATGTTTCGGCCTTCGACAAAATCATTTTCGGAAGCACGGCGTAGTCGTCAATCGTTTTGAATTCTCGGGCCAAGATCTCTTCTTGCTTTATTCCCAATGCTTCCTGGTATTTCTCRAAATCAAAACTGAAATCACCATCGGTTGACCCTCCTTGTCCAAATTCCTGGTTGGTGGAGTCTCTCCCTTCCTTGGTGCCCGCATCAACTAATGCGGGAGTTGTTGTGGAYGACTCCTTCGTGCCATCATGTTGCCGACGGGCGGAAGTGATCCTGCGATGCTTCGCCAGAGCATCCGAAGCGATCGCCCCGATAAGCTCTTTCACATTGTGGTCTTGCATGCGTTCGAATTTCTGATATTTATCCCGCTGTTGATCGAGGCACCGTCGGACCGCGAGGAGAGATTTGTTCCGGCGCGAGGTTGCTGCCTCTTGGGCACTATTTTGTTGCTGAATCTTTTCCCGCTTGCGGATCAGGTCATCGTGCTGGAATTGATACTGTCACCACGCAGTGATAGAAAGAAACGAGATATAAAACAATGAATCGGTGAATTTCAGTCTTTGCGCCAATCAGTGGATCATCGAGGAGAATGGGACAAGGAAGTACTGCACAAAGCAAAAGGCTCCGTGCAATATACACAGCACACAATGCATGATACACAATAGCGCAGCGGATCGAAGAGACAAGTCACGGCAGCACAGAATCGGGCACTTGRTGCTCGATCCCCGTGACATGATTATTCCACACTCACCTTTTGTTGCAGTTCCTGGATTCTAGCCTGAATTCGCACGATTTCCTCYTCGGTTTTTGTCAGCTCTGTTTGCGATTCGATGACTTTCTTTTTKTCTTCTTCGAAAGACGATTGTTCTTCGCGGAAGGCTTGCTTGGCGGCCCGGAGTTTTTCCCGAGCGATTTCGCACAGGCGGTGTTCGTGGTCTCGGTCGCGACGGACATCGACGAGGGCACGCTGAAGCCTCTGAACGATTCCCTCCTTGCCACTACCACTGCCACTCGCATTCGACTTGCYCGCACCGCTGCYAGCAMCGGAGGCGAACTTGCTGTACGGACGCTTATTCTGTCCGAGCGCCATTCTGCTGCGAGAAGCAGTACCGGCAGCAAGAGACGGTTGGCTGTGCATCGGAAGGGGCATKGTGAAAAGATAGCTTCTRGTACTACGATCTAACGACGAAKGGCAGTGATATGTTTCACACTACAAGCAGCAGAGAGATTGTGAACGAACAGTCATCCGGACGGCAAGAAACTCAACGGTTCGAAGGCAATGGCAAAAATGAGAGCGATTTTTGGAAGTGCGATGGGACGGTGGTGGGATCTTGCTTGTGATATTTTCGTGGGAGAGATGGACGAAAGAAGCAAGCTTTCAAAGAAAAACTTRAAGACCGAAACATTACAGTAAGGTTTCCGGTGGGAACMAAAAAAATCTCTAACTTWAACCCTAACGCCAAATTCGGTAGTCTTTCGATAGCACAAAAAATTCAAACCGAACGAAGGCAGTGCAACAGGAACTAGTACGTACAGTAAAGCAAACTGTGTGTTCATCTCTACGCGCACAGCAGYGTTGTAAAAGTCTATCGGTTTTGGTAAAATTTGACTACAGTATCCARAAGAGACAAATGAAGACATGTTTTCTTGATTTTTTTCTGTTCGTGACGTTACATTAAAATTTAATACAGTTGTAGAGAAATGATTTTGTAGATTGCCAAGCTTTCTGTATGATTGCATATAAAATCACACGATCTTGTTTCCCAGTCGATAGTAATATGCAATGATCTCGGAGAAGATAGGAGACGGAACAGCCTGCGCTTCGCTAAAATGSTTTAGTGATCGGCAAACGTTGAACAAAACGAGTCTTCCCTAATGATTGAATATACCATCCTACCCCAATCCAACCGACAACAAAAGAGAAATAAGACCCTGTGGTTGCCACCGATATTGCAACGCGCCAGGAACGACATCCAGACTAAGCGAGTTTTATGCTGACAAGAGCCACGTTCTTCACTGCTTTCGAACACAAGGGGTGGAGTGTTCGTGTGGTCACCCTGTTGAGAAAAAAATTAAGAAACAAGAAACAGAAAATAATGCATGAGATCGACCTGGTTTGGCATCCAAATGCAACGAAGATCCTGATCATTCAACGGATGTGACACGTACCTAAATGCTTTCGCTTGCGGGTTTGCTTCCACGCGTACGAGACAGCCAACATTTATGTTGTTGCCGTTGCTATCCTTTGACCCTGTGCGGAACGTGGCAGCTCCGGACACCGTCCAGGGTGTTGGGTCGCACCCTTGACACCGTCCGAATTTGAGCCCGTTCGTTATTATGTTAGCAATGCGCTTCATGTACTCTTCGTCGATGTCGGGTGCGGCGGCGGGTGTTTTCACAACTTCCTGGCATTCTCGGTCTTCGCCGTCCAAACTCCTCCACCTCTGCATAAATGCACCGGGCTCGAGAGTAACTGGCTCCATAAAACAGGTAGCTACGATGGGTAAACGCAGAGGGTATTCGTGAACCTCGCCGTCTTCCGTCTCAAAGAGCACGCGCATTGCGGGGGCATCGTCGAATGGGGCGGTAACCTCAACCAGCAACAGCAGTTTGGCTTGGGTTCTAACCTGGACGTTGCAACCTCCGTCCTCGCTTTCGTCAAGAAGACCCTGTGTCCCTTGCTTCTGAATTCTCAAATGATCCGGTTCGTCAACAATAGCTCGGAAATTCAGCAACGGCGCCTTGCTGAGGTTTCCAAAGAAGACAGAAATTCGCCCTTGGGCACCCACGTATTCGTGTTTCACGCCAACCTGCAATAGCGAATTTTCGAATAAAACACCGGACCCAGATGTGCATAGATTGGAAAATGCCTTTCGCATAGCTGGAATCACGTCCTTTGGAATTCCGACAATTCGTCGTTCCTGTTGTTCCACGGGCTCTGGGCTGCCAAGACCATCTGWATCAAGATCGATTTGTCAATTGTCAGAAAACAAATTTGTACACAAATTTCCAAACGCAATATAGTTTCACACGATGCGTCTTGAACAAAAACAAATAAACAAWTTTTTGGACCTACCACTGATTGGACTGATCGGATCGTTCATGGCGTTTTGTTCTGCTGCTTGTTGCGCCGCTACTTCCTCGGCCGCTCTGGCTGCTGCCTGGCTCTGTGCCTGGCGCTGCCGTTGTGCGGCACTCGGACGGATCGCCTTCGCCACGGCCGCACTATCTTCTCCTTCCTTCTCCTTCAGTCGCTGTTCCAGTGCACTCTGTTTCTTGTCCTCGAACGGAGGCATCTCACGGAGCAGGTCTTCTACGGCTTCCGGACTAAAGGCCTCTCTCATGGCAGCGTATTCCGCGGACCGCTGCTGGATTTCCACGTCGACMGAGTTCTTGCAACGAGCAAACACGGGTGCTACCAGCGGTCGGCACTCCTCGTAGAGATTGGMGAGTTTGGCATAGGTGCTGATGAGAATTCCACGCGTCTTGGCATCCGATGTGGCCCAGTGCTGGTGCAAGATTCGGAATTGTTCTTCCCCGCTCATACCGGGACGTTCGGCCACCAAAAATCCGAATTCTCCGAGAACGTACGCCGCGACACGCACCGTCGTCTCGTGGCACCTGCGGGGACTGGCTCCCACCAGCAACGTGGCTGCTGTGTAGGCTTGTAGGTCTCCCTGTGGGTGGTTCGTCACAATTTGAACCACGCGGTGCCAGATTGCGTCGCTCACGTGATCGCCACTGATGGAGATGAGCTTGAGGATGGTATCGACGTACCACCGCAGATCGGTGGCGTATTTCTCCGCCAGAATGGCAATCTTCAAGACCATCTCCTCCCTGATCGCCGCATCTGCCAACGCCAGGTGAGCCACCAATTCGTCCACGATTCGCTCGGCGTTGTCCGTATCGCACATTACGAACAACAGATCCAGAGCACGCCGGCGGACACTAATGTCGGCGTCCTTGAGGGAAACAAGGACGGTTGCCTGGTGTTTCTTAATGGATTCCGCGGTTCCTTCCAATTGTGCCAATCTGGCCATGGTCAGGAGACCCAAATACCGAATGTTGGGTTCGCGCACGGAGATGAATTTTCCGAGCAACTTCATTGCCCCTTCTCGCAGTTGMGACGGCCCGGAAGGACCCCAGGTAACGATCAGATTGACGGCTTCGAACAAGATAGCATGGTCGGCGTTGGATTTGTTGATCGAGTCCGACACGTCGGTTTCGGTCAAGATTTTGGAAACAACGCTGACGAGTTGTTGAATGTGCTGGTCTTGCCCACCGTTCTTTTGGCCCGAAGAGATTGCTTGGGGATACAACTGGAGGAATTTGAGCAATTTGATTTGCAGCCACGGACTGGGGGTTCGGTAGTAGAGATATTCGCGGGCGCACGCCTTTTTCAAGACCAGCATTCCCAGTATGTGWACCRCGTACGGAATCAAGGACTGGTAGTCCTGGGGGTTCTGCGAGGCCAGACCGTACAAAAGACTCGCGCTGCTGGTCAGAACCCCGAGGTGTTTGTCCTGCAAAAGCTGGGCCATGTGCGGGGCGAATTCCCGTCCCGTCACGAGCTTCGGGCTCGTGCGGACCAACCTCAGGAGGCACAGCGCCGCCTTCTTTTTGACACAGGGCGTGGACGATTTGGCGGTCAGGGTGTGCTGGACCTCCGAGTGAAGCGTCTGGATCAGCTCGAGGCCGTTGATGTTGGCAATCGAGCAGAGTGCCAGGGCCTGTGCCGTGTCGGTYGTGGGCGCGTTGTTCTTTGCCGAGTTCGGTCCGGGGGTGGTCATGTCTCTGCGAATGGTATTGAGAATCGAGTTCATCATGGGATCGTCGCTCCGGAGCAACAAACTAAGCGCTGTGTATCCCACGTGTTTCTCCGCGTATTTGTTCGATCGAACGAGCGCCAGGACTTCCGCGTGGCCAAAGTCTACATCGTACCCCAAGACGTGAATGTAGACAAGTTTCCAAACATATTTCTTCCTCGAATACGAATTGAGAGCGGTGTTGCTTCCGTCCTCGCCGAGATTCTTGCCCGTGGCGGTGAACTTTTTGCGAATGTTCGCCAATTCTTTGTCGACACGTCGCTGCTCTTGCTCCTTTATTTGTTATTGCGTGGGGTTGGATTCGGTTGGTGTCGTATTGAATCGCATTGAATTGCATCGCGCATCAGGGAAACACGGGGATGACCGCCGAATGAAACCGAGGTGAGGAAGACTGTGGTGTGCTATGATGTATTGTATCGGGTCCCGTGGACAAACAAGACAGACAGTGCAGAATTGCATCTCTGTACACAGATGCAACGCCACATTTAACGATATATTCGTGGGATRACCCSCTGAAACGACGATTCGATTCAAACACACTACAGCAGAGTCTAGGAAGTCCTCCGCTGCTAGTTGCCATCGATGGATCGCTATTGCTCTACCGTCCGCTTACCTTGGACTTGGCATTCCGCAAGTCAGWGATGAAATTTTGCAATCCTCTCGCCTGAGTTGCCATTGTCAAAGACGCCAATGATGTTTTGTTACACCGTCTTCACTAGTGTTGCTTGCCGCTGGTGTTGTTGTTCAGTAGGATRCTGTTCTTGGTTAAAATCTTCAACGAGATGTCCTTGCCGAAGGGTGGGACAAAAGAGCATGGCTTTTTGACGATGATGCGGTGCACGCTTTTTCGTACGAGTACACGGTACAGTACGTAGGCAAATTGCCGTAGGACGAGTACGATCCGTTGTGTCTGGTATAAACGAGTAGGAAAGCTGTGTAGACAGCACTAGCATTGGACCGACAAAAAAGAGAAAATTTCCAAAAAAGACTTTTTTCGAGAGCATGGAGTTTGATTTGGCAACCGTGCGCGCGAGCATTTCCATATCTCAATCCCACGAGTCGAACGGAAAGCAATGTGGTTCGTGACTGAAAAAGTACGACAAACGGAAAGACAGATAGACCGAATGCCATTATTCCCCTCGAAGTTAGGACCAGCTTGTGATTTACTACGTGGTATTGCCTCACAAAGAGAAATCAAACTTCGTCAGAAGTCAGAACSGAACCGTTCCGAACGGTATTTTTGTGCTCGTAGCTTGAACTACGAGTACTTGTACCAGTACTTGATACTTCCTTCTACTACCGGCGCTATAATGTGGAACGGTGGTACTTCGTACTACGCAAGGTACGTACGATCTCGTGTGTGAAAAGCCGATCTGCGCGTTGCACACGAACAACACGCAAAAAAGTAAGCCCCCGGGGACTTTTTGACCGAACGCGGAAGCATTTCCATTCGTGGTTGTCCTGGTGAAAAGAGTCCCCGTTCCGTTCCGTTCCATTCAAAAAATCCCACGATTGACGAGACGTGATGTGACACAGGACGCGACGATCGGGTGCTGCGACGATCACCTTGCACCCGGGTTGGTGGGTGTAGTCTCGATGCACCCCATGCCGCATCCCCATACACGGTACCAAATCACTGGATACAAGAACCAATAGCACGGGTACGGCAATCGCGCATCTTGTTTCTCTCCAAATCCAAAACTACGTTTAGAAAGAACGACCATCGCAATCCCAGTTGCCGTTGCCGTTGCCGTTGCCACCAATTGATGATAAGCAATCACTGCACCCTGGCCCCGTCGATCGAAAACAGCGACGGCCTTTCTCRAKAACACCCTGAGAACTTGATGCCGATTGTCGTCAGCGATTGCGGATTCTGAGCGAGTTTTGAGATACAGTATCGAGGAAGCAGAACAGAAACYGACACGAACTCTTTTTCGAAAATCCTTGTCACACAAATCAGATTCGTTGGCAACACGACATCCCCACCAAAGAAAGAAACAAAGCAGACTGGACAAAAGCAACACTTCAAAAAAGATGGTTTCGCGTTTTATCGTCGCTCCACTATCGCTCCTCGTCGCCGCTTTGGCGACGATTGCCTCCGGAAACAGCAGCAGCAGCAACAACAACACCAACAACAACAACGACAACAAGTCCTGCGACCTGGAGTGCCCCAGGAACGCACCGTGTCGGTTCGGCCACGCCGATTTTTCGGGCCGCCTGGATGCCGGGACGCTCGGGATGGAAACCCACCGCAACGGCATGCACTGTGACTGTCCCATAGGTACGTTCGGACCGCATCGCGCGCTGTTGGTGGCATCTCGCCGCACCGGATCGACGGGAGAAAGGGAATAGCGAATAGCGAACACGAGACGAGGGGCAGATGCGTGGGCGCGTGAATCGAGGTCTTGGACGGCTTTGGCAGAATTGTTCTTGTTCTCACCGTGTGTTGTGTTGGGTTGGGTTGCGTTGCGACGCATTTCATTTCGTTTTGTTTCCTTTGGTTCGCTTCGCTGCCGCGTTCTTTCGTCTCGCCCGACACTGGATTGGATCGGACCTGACCTCCAGGCTGGACGGGAATTTTCTGCGACAGAAAGTACGAGGCCTGTTCCAAC
The DNA here is from genome assembly GCA_900660405.1 of Pseudo-nitzschia multistriata. Lineage (NCBI taxonomy): Eukaryota > Bacillariophyta > Bacillariophyceae > Bacillariales > Bacillariaceae > Pseudo-nitzschia > Pseudo-nitzschia multistriata. The sequence continues at coordinate 307,261 of CAACVS010000225.1, read as the reverse complement.
CAGAACGGCCACGAGTGCTACAACGGAGGAGAATGCATCCTGGGCCTCCAGGACAAGTACGGAAACGACCAGCTCTTTTGCGACTGTTCCAGAGCCGASGGCTACGTTGGAAAGTACTGCGAAACCCCCTCGGAACAACAATGCGGTGGCGGCGGTGGCAACAACGCGTTTTGCGTCAACGGAGGCGAATGCAACCCCGGATTTCCGTGAGTCTCGAAAGCGAAAGGAAGCGCAACCGACGCGGTGCTCGGTCGGACAGATGCCGTTCTCTCGTTCTCTCGTTCCATTGTTGCGCGATTCCTCACGAGTCGTGTTTTCTTGCTTTCGTTGGACCGTGTTTGTTTCTTGGCTCTCTGGACGACAGAGWGGAATCCTCGCACCCGTGTTTGTGTGGCGAAGGTTGGGAGGGATACCATTGCGAGGTGAGTAGATGCGAATGCGATGCCGCCCGTGGACTTCCAAACGATAGCCATACTCACACAGTTCCTGTCGTCTTCGTTTCTCTGCCGCACACCACGCACACACCCGGTCGATACAGTACGAGAAAGACACCGTCCCAAGGTGCACCCTCGATTGCCAAAACGGCGGGGTGTGCTTTGTCGATGGGTCGTCGTCGTCGTCGTCGTCGTCCGCGGCAGCGGGTGCGGGAGCTCAAACCCACCGGTGGTCTCTCGAGAAAGACGAGGACCGACACATGTCGTGTGTGTGTCCTTCCGGCTTTGGTGGGCGCCTGTGYGAGGCAAAAGCCGAGCAGTGCGGCAACGACCCCGGCCACGCCTGCCTCAACGGAGGCAAGTGCGTCACCACAACGATTCGGGCGTCCGACGGAACACCGGTTCGMAACCAACACCATTGCGACTGCACGGTGGCTACCAGCGAGGACGGCAGCGATCGKTTTGCCGGAAAGTTTTGCGAACACAAGGCAACAAGCCTGTGCAGCGGCGACGATTGGAACCTGTTTTGCACGCAGGTAAGAATTCTGTATGCTCGGAGGAGACCAAATTCTGTTCCTCCGCGTTCTAGTAACGATTCTTGTACCTTACWATTCTGACCAACACATTGGATGCATTCCGTTCACCATCGCTGTATTTGGTGTTCTTTGTCGCACAGGGAGGYACATGCAAGACCAACCCGATCGAGGGATGTTCTTGTCGTAGTGGAACAGCTGGGTACAAGTGTGAATTCATTCTCGATAATTTTGAAGCGAACGACGGCGCCGTCTCGCCGGATGATATTTCAMACAACAGTGGGAAAGATGAATATCATCATCACACCAGCGGTAACGAAAAGAGGGTCGAGTGTGCCGGGGGATACTGTCTGAACGGYGGCCATTGTCTCACGGAACAAATCTTTYTGTCGGACGGTAGCACGGAGATGGAAGAATCTTGTGATTGCTCTCGAGCCTTCGATGCCACCTCCAACTATGCCGGTCCTTTTTGCCAATACAAGTCAACGAGCTTGTGTTTCGTCGAAGGCCTTTCCCCCCAGGATCCGCTGGAGGAAACCTTTTGTGTCCACAACGGTGTTTGCCAAGAAGATGGAAGCTGTGACTGTCCCAGAGGGTGGACCGGTCAATTTTGCGAAGTCAAATCTCTGGAGTTCCATCAAACACCCCACAACGATCTCGGCGATGGTGCCGGCGAGGAATTTGTCTTCGAAGACGCCTGTGGTGATAGCATTTGTTACAATGGAGGACAGTGCGTAACGACGAAACGAATGCAATCCGATGGGGATTGGATATTGGATCACAGTTGCGATTGTTCCGCAGCGTTTGACGAGAAGTATCTGTATGCCGGGGAGAGTTGCGAGTTTCCATCGACAAAGATTTGCTCGAGTCCAACAGATGGCAAGGGATTGGAGGGCAGGGCATTCTGTACCAACCACGGAACTTGCATGGACGATGCTCGACTGGGCTGTGATTGCCCACCTGGATTCTACGGATTTTCTTGCGAATACGAGAGTCGTGACACGGTAAGCAACGAAGAGAATGACAACACCGTTTGGGACGGGGACAACGAAAACGACAAAGTCAAAGAAACTGGCTTGGAAATTTGYGGGTAYGGGGTCTGCCATAAYGGGGGGAAATGCATTACCACCATCACCTACAACGAGAAAACGGACGCTTCTATAACCGACTATACCTGCGACTGCTCAACTGCGTACAACGACGACGTAGCGTATCTTGGTGCGTCTTGCGAATAYCCTTCCACGAGCGTTTGCGTACCGGCACAAAGCGGTGAGCCCTTGTCRTCGGCACATTTTTGCGTCAACCACGGGTCTTGCAAACAGGATCCTTCCAAGGGTTGCGACTGCAGAAATGGATTTACCGGTAGGTTTTGTCAGTTCGCGACGGAACCGAGTGGAGTCGATGGCGMTGGCGCTGGCGACGACGACAACAGCGATAGCAAGGAAGCCTGCGGAGACAATCTAGTCTGCCTGAACGTAAGTTTATTCATGCTTTTTTCGCTSCATCTAATGRCTKGCTGTGTGATGWATGCTGGAATGCATTTTGTATTTCGTTTCCAAATTGGATTTCTTGACTCTAATACGTTTCATATTTTCAACAATAGGGTGGAAAATGTATCTTGACCCTTACTGCAGGCGATGATGGTGACATGGTCGAAACAAGACATTGCGACTGTGCATCTGCCTCGGCTGGAGATGACACCTTTGCCGGTACTTCGTGCGAATACAAGGCGACGTCATTGTGYACTACTCCCACGCAAGAGTTTTTTTGTGTCAATGGAGGCAAATGTCAAGAAAACAATACCTGTGAGTGTGACACTGCGTGGAAAGGCAGTCATTGTGAATTACCTGTAGACCCGGAAGACCTGTTCAGCTACTACGACGATGACACCGACGACCTTGCCRACGACCAAAACAATRCCGTAGAATGCAACATGGACTGCAAGAATGGTGGAATCTGTGCCCAAGGAGCAAAAGACCTTGGTTCTCTGCGTGATACCATCGGAGACGTTGCTCATTTAAACCAGACACATGCTGAAGATCAGTTTGCTCATTGTGTTTGCAGCGACGGTTGGGTTGGTCTTACTTGCGAGCACAAGGTGGAAGTTTGCGGGGAAGGCCGACATACCTGTCTCCATGGTTCCAAATGCATACCGGACTCAAGCAGCAAACGGGGATATTCTTGCGACTGCTCCCAAGCCGATGACACGTTTGAGGGCAGCGAYGAGAAGCCTCTATTCGATGGAGAYTCCTGCCAATATGCCAACACCGATATTTGTACCATTGGAGATGAAGATCTAAGACAGCCTCTCTATTTTTGTGTCAATGGYGGYAGATGCAGAGCCTGGGTCGCAGCGGGCGAGCCAGATCCAGGTTGTRTCTGCACAGAAGATTACGTTGGACTTCATTGCGAAGTGAACAAAGTAGTCGCTAAGAATCGTGCTTCCAAAAGATTTTATGGCGACATTGTCATCATAGTCATGCTTGCCTTGCTCGGCATTGTGTGCGTTGTTGGCATTGGTATCGTGATTCGAGTGATGASTAAGAAAAATACAGCTACGAATGTGAAAAATGCTCCAGAAAACAATAACACCGGGTCTCCGTTTCCCCGACRCCGCCGTCGCAAGGGAGGATTTAAGGGAACACCCAAGCGAACGTCRCCGACGTCTATTGCAGATCTACCAACTTATTCGGACGATGGCGGTTTTCCCTCCAATATCGATCCCATTGCATTGGACTACACCGAAGGTCAGCGCGATGGGGTCATGACCGACAATTTTGAGGACGAAGGTGGACTAMCTCACCATGATGATTCGGCCAGCATAAGTTTCGAGACCACTTCATCAGATGGCGAAAATGAATATCCTGACTCAAGCGTCGTTTAACAATCTCAAATTCTCAAAGAACGCAGGGTTAGTATATGAAAACAGCTTGGCGAGTCGGGTTGGGGTTGGGGTTGGGGTTGGGGTTGGCGAGTCAAACGTAATCCACCCTTTGGTAAATTGTAATAATACTATTAACGTAATTCTACTAGTTTGCTCCTGAGGGCACCGAATTTCAAAATTGTGAGACGAAATTTGTAAAAACGCAAGTTCGACAAAATTGCCCTCACAAACATAATGTGTACAGTAGAACGCACCGCGCAGTATTTCTTCGCAAGAAAACTAGATAATGACTAACTCGACTCATAGTCGTCACATCCCGTATTCTAGCTAGTACGGTACAGTATTTTTTTCAATTTTGATCATCATCACCATCTGAAACCACTCGAACACGCCGAGTGCAAGCGAGTCCTAACAATGGGATAGAACGACGGTAGTATTTCCATTTTCACTGTTGTCTACTGTTGTCTAGCATAGACATCAGAGTAAACTGTATTATTTTTGAACACGTTGTTCAAAGTATCAGCMCCTCTATTGATAACCGGGCCAAGAGCTACCAAGGAATTCAGAATCGAGTAATTTACAATGAACGCCCCAGAAAGAACGCAATCGTTTCTTCTCGACGAAGATACTGGAGAACTCAAGATTGTATACACAGCAGATACGAAGGTAAGCTAAGGAARAGGTGGCGACTATGAGAATAGAAACATTATTGTTAGTGTTTTGTGGTGTGGAATGCTTTGTTTCATGGCAAAGGAAAAATTTGTGGTGTTGGCGTTATCGAGSCTTCACGTGACTTTTCTCTTTCATCAACTCATCATCTGTATTTTTCTTCGTATTGYTTTCTTTTCAAAATTGAAAGGTGACAAATGCTGGTACATTTCGTTTCAAYAAAGAAGACCACACAGTTGGAAACCTTTTCCGAATGCAGCTCTTGAGAGATCCCTCCGTTCGATTTGCCGGATACCTCCATCCTCATCCTCTCGTCTATTTCATCGATCTGAAAATTCAAACCAACAATTCAACCGTTGCCCCCGTAGAAGTTTTATCGGCCGCCATCGACGACTTGTCTAACGAAACAGACCACTTGATGACACAGTTTCAAGAGGCTTGCGAGGAATGGAAGCGAACGAATGACACAGAAGTCAGTGGGAATTTTTAGAAACAGTATACTGTACTACGATAACTAGTAATGTGGGCCAATACAATCAATCAAGAGTGAAAACAATTTGGAAACTAGTAGTCGCCRATTGATGCGTGCGAAGCAGCTAGACTTCAATGTTCAAAACTGTTCAATCAACTACGCTGCATTTTTTTTGCCTTGTCGGTTTAGTCTTTTTTGGTGTATGAACTACAGAGGAATGCTGATGATTTTACATAAGATCATATTCGTCATCTTCGTCATCCAAAATTATATCGTAGCTGTCGAGCTTGAGGTCACGGATTGATTCGGGTGGAGAGCTTCGTTTGGCARTATTTTTCTTGATCACTGATTTACTTTCGTTCGTTCTTGGGCGATTGGATCTACGTCGAGCTACTGGAATCGATGAAATCAGTGCTAGGTCCAAGGCCTCTTTGAGTGTTGAGCATTCGTAAACATCGAGATCATATTTCCGTATGCGTCTAGTTCCTGATTCTTCATTCGTTCCCTTTGGACTCGAAAATGATGTCTTTTTCTCCTTCCTTTTGAATTTCTTACTCGAAAACGACGATGATTTCGTTGATGCCACAATCACACGAGAAAAACCCATTCGTTGCGCTTGGAGTAATCTTGATTCGAGAGAGGGCAGGGAGCGCAATTCTCCCAGAAGGCCTACTTGTGCTAAAAAGGCAGTATCGCCTCTAACAGGTATCCCCAAATAACTGCTAGTCAGTGCTACTGTGACAGCTAAATCCAAWGASATTGTAGCCAAAGCAAGCTGGCTCTTGCTGACTGCTCCATCGCACCCAACCACATTCACGTAAACGTCTCGACCAATTTTACCACCGCCTGCTATTGGAAGCTGACAATGTTTTTGTAAGATCCCAAGCAAAAGGTTTAGTCGGGCGGCTGATAGCCCTCCTTCGACGGTCTTYTTCCCAAACGAGCCAGAAGGTAAAGTGACCAAAGCCTGAACCTCTACGGTCATTGCTCTGTGTGGCCCTTCGACACAAATACCCATGGCACAACCTTCCAAATCTTCGGAAGGTGGTGCCAATGCAGATTCTGAACCCTCGGGAAGTGGTACTAGAATCCCTGCTTGGAAATCGTAAAGCCCTGCCGTCTGGCAAGATCCGAATCGATTTTTCTGCGCACGGAGCCATCGAAAGTTGCCGTTGTTTTGGGACGCCGATGCCGACGATTGGGAGTGTTCCAAGTAGAGAACAGCATCCACCATGTGCTCCACCATTCTGGGTCCTGCAACATCTCCTGTCTTTGTCACGTGTCCAATAGTTAAAATAGGGATCTGGGTCGTCTTGGCCAGTCGCAGGAGGAGGGCCATGGACTCACGAACTTGTGAAATTCCTCCAGCGCTCGATGATCCCCCTGCCTCACAAACCATGGTTTGAATAGAGTCAATTACTAAAAGACTCGGTGGGAGATTTCGCGATGGCATGGGGGAGGATATCTCACCTAGTGCATCGTGATCTTCTGRAATTGAGTTACTGTTGTTGCTATCAATCCATGTCTGGACTACCTCGTCAACCAATGAATTGAGATTGGTTTCCGAAAGCAGAAATAGTTGCTTAGGCAATGAATCCATTCGGCTTTTGTCGGCAAGGGAGGCCCTTCCGGCATCGATCTCGTCGTTGCTTGCGACCAATCGTTGGGCCCTTGATGCAATTTGCTCCAGGGTTTCCTCTCCTGATACGTACCAGACGGGTCCCACGGCTTCCGATCTTGCCGGAGAAGGTCCCATGCCAATCCCCGAGGGAGGCACGGAAAGACTAGCCACCTGCGCCGCCATTTGCAGGGCGAGCGTCGATTTTCCAACGCCCGGATCTCCTCCCAACAAAATCAAGGAACCCTTCATCAACCCCCCTCCCAAGACCTCGTTCATTTCCTCGTCGTTGGGAATTTTCAGTCGAGCAGATCCCGGAGCATTCAAGTCTATGTCTGAAATAGAAATGGGGCGGCTGCTTGGATTTTCRTAGCTRAMAGCGCTAGAGCTACCTGTAGGAATTCCATCCAACCAAGACTGTCCACCAAAAGAATCCTCAGGCATGTCGTCGCTCCCGTAATCGCCTTTGTTTTTGGTCGTCGGTTTCCGACGTCCTCGTTGGTGGTTTCTTCCCAATCCTTGGAAGAGATTTTGCGAAGACCCCCCTATGGATTCGCTACTCCGTTGGACCGCAACTTCCTGAAAAGTGTTCCATTCCTTGCAAGTCGGACAACGACCTCGCCATTGTACAGATTCGCCACCACAGTTCGAACACACGTATACAGTGGTAGTCGTCTTGGAAGAAGTTCCCATTGCCTTGCGCTGAGAAGGACTCGATCGTCCTCTACCAAGACCAAAGGATGAAAAAGATGATGTTCCKGTGCTATTTTTGCTGCTGCCACTTGCATCGGCACTGGAAKGGTAGCGAAAATTTCGAATGTCTACTTCCGGTGGTTCGTCGTCCTCATCTTCGTCGTCCTCATTCATGAACATTTTTGAATTTTCGATGCGACTTGTTGGACCAATACCATGAATCAAATCAAAGAAGGATCGGAATCTACTATTTACCAAAACATGGTGCTTTTGCGATGGCGAACTGTTTTCTCGCCATCGCCATGAACAAGWTTTGGGGTTCTTGAAACTCGACCAACAGAGGGCCGATGGCACGGAAAACAGCTTCCAAYAGAGAACTATAAATGAAACAAAAATCTGCATTGTCTAAAGCACTCCGAATGCTTCTTCAGGCCCAATGCAACGATRTTCTTGTGCGTTTGTCGCGTTGGTTTTCCAAATGCCATTTATTGTGAGGATGGCACAAGATCACGAGTCGGTGATCTCAAATCACAAAGATCCTCCATCAGACCTTCTCTCACAAAATCTAAATCCATGGCATCAGAAATAGGAAGGAACTTGATCGCCGGAGACTAGTTTGGTACTGAAATAGKCCCTCATTTCATTTCACCAGAACGTTCGAAGAAAAATTTTACGAATAGAACTTTAGTACTGCTGCTGGTATTCCTGTCACTACTAGTACTAGAAGTTGTACTACTAGTAGTGGTATGGTCGTAGTAGTAGTAGTACTACTGGAATGTTTAGCTCAACTCTTGCCTATTTGGCAGCACAACAAGCTGAAATGCTTTGTATCAGTGATTTAAAGCTTTGATTTGGAACGCTGCTGGCATTAAACTCCATCAACTACTAGTACTATCTACTAGTAGGCTGCTGCAACAATGATGCAGCATTGCTGTTTTGTTTGTTGATTTTGCTGTACTTGTGCTGGTTCTGTTCTTGTTGCTTGGTGATTGATGATGGGAATTCCCATAGMAAATCAAAAACCGATGACGTACGGACGATCCTCGACAGCCCTAGAACTCGTGGTATTTTCCTGCGTAGACACCTATGCGWCCGGCAAATTGATCACGATTTTGTCCCCCCCATCGTACGGTACCAAGCAATACCAGCAAGAGTATCGTACCGTACGGTACGTACCGGTACTGTGTGTAACTAACGAGAACGAAAAAYAAGCAACACACGAGGCAGGTCGGAACGCAATGGCCAACGACGTCCTCAACRCCTCCTTGTTCCTGTTCAATAGTAACTCTAGAATACAACCTTCCGTCGAAAAGAATAACCATGGCGACCGATGCAGACATTGTCCCACAGGCCTTGACGGATTTCGTCTTTGACCTCTATGATTCCGTCACACTCTCGCAATTGACCGAGGAACAGAGCACACTATACGACGTCGTGTTTGCGGACTTGAGTCAAAAGGTGTGTTTTCATAAAGSTTTTCAATTCTGAACTCCGACGAGTGCATTGTCTTTGTGATATGCACCTACAAATAATCTATTTATGATTGTTTTCTCACTGGTATCGCTTTCCGTGCTCTCGGTCTTCGTTATTTTTGTCTCGTCAGTACTTTGCTTCCTCTCCATGGCCTTCTCCCGCCGCTATTGCAACCGAGTGCAACGGAGATCCTCTGTTTCTTGCGTTTTATCGTGAATTGACGCACCGCCACTGGCATGCCGTGAGTCGACCCTCSCTTCGCGAGCGAATGGAGGGATGGGACGTCTACCGAGAACTCTTTGACGAATTGCTCGAGGGTGCCGAGGAAGACTCGACTTCCAGCCAACCAAAGCTATTCATCTTGCCGGGATGGGCATTTGAAATTTTGCACGAGTTTGTTTACCAATTCCAGGGATTTTGCCAGTTCCGCACCACCCTGTTCGCATCCGCCAACAAGTACAAGCTTCTCCAATCGGCCGATTCGGATGGCGACGGTGCTCCCGCACCCAGCGGAAAACGTGGACCTCCGCATCACGTCGTAGAAAACTTGGCTTTGATGCAGGAAGACGCYGCGAAAGAATGCTGGAGTGTTGACACCGTCATGTATTACTTGCATCGATTCGTAGAAATTGGAACAAATCCCAAGTGCACCGTCCCAGCGTATCAATACTTTGGAATTTTCGCAAGYGTTGCCCTCAGCCGCCTCGAGTGTCTTTTGACGGACTACCCGGCATCTCTGGAAGCTCTTGCACCCATCTTGGAAAATTCAACCACCACGGTTGTCAAGCACGACCAGGAGACCAAGACCTTCACCCAAGTCATTCAGAGTGTTTTCCCGGCCCGGTTGAGTTTGACCTACCACGCAGGAATTTCATTTTTGATGCTCCGGCGCTACAAAGACGCTGCGACGACGGTGGGAGACCTCTGCACTTACATGCAACGTGGATTCAAGACGGGACAGCTTCGCTCCATGCCGAACGTTGATCAGCTCTATAAGAATTTCGATAGGATGATTGCTTTGTTAGCAATTTGCACTCATATCTGTCCCCAGACCAACTTGGTAGAGGAATCTATTGGCAGGACGATTCGCGAAAAACACGGAGCACAGATGTCGAAAGAAGCCTTCACCGAGCTCTTTGTTTTCTGTGCCCCCAAATTTATTTCTCCGGCTATTCCCGACTTCGTTACCTCGGGATCAGTCGACAATGCTTACAAGCAACAAATTTACCTTTTGGAACAGGAATTGAAGGACCAGGCTGCCTTCCAAACGCTGCGATCTTACCTGAAGTTGTATACATCCATTCCCACTTCCAAACTGGTCAACTTTGGTAATAAGGAAAATACCCTCGCTAGCTTGAAGCTSAAGATGCGTCAGTTGGAGCTTTCCAASTCCGAGATTCCCTCGCTGAAGGAAGCCACTTTGAAATCCGCTCTCGATATTCAGTACTACGCGGAAAAGGTAGAGGGCGCCAACGACGAGATTGTGCATGTAGACGAAGCAGAAAAGCAACGTCGATATGAAAATTACTTTTTCGGACAGGCCACACAGTCATACGATATTCGAAAAACTGCGAAGGTCATCGACACATCGTTGTAAAGGATGTGTTGACCCTCTTTGCAAGTCTCGTTGCATCTCTAAATTAATCAGTTACCAAATAGGATTTATATGYATCCAGGTTCGCGAATTTTCGACYCTCTACCTTGTCGAATCATTACGAGCACTTGTGTGCAACTACGAATACTAGTTGTACTGGTCCCTTCAGCAATTYACAACATACTGTAGTCTAGATAAGACCCTGACAAACCCAATAGACTGAAGTGAAATCAGGTCGTAGCTTGATAAAGTTAAAACTAGTATGTGTATCTGGGGKAAATCAGTCTACTTTCTGCACCATAGTTTTCAGGAGAAGTCCAGGTATCTTCTTGTTGGTGGTGTTGAATGGGGTTACTACGAGTAGTATGAACTGTTCTGGAGGAGGAGGGTCATAGTACTATGCTGCTGCATGAAATGAGTTCTGATCTCCTCAAATCTCATCTCTTCCCTTCTTATGTGATCTATCTAGTTCTGGTACTAGTAGTAAGGGGATAGCTACTAGTAGCTAGTAGTACTAGTATTACCAGCAGCTTAAATATGGTGAGACTTCAGTGTTCTTTTTATTGATTCTTCCKTACTACCACCCAGCAGGTAGGAATACACCCAACCCACCTTTTTTACTTCTTATCCATGATCACAAATAACAAGAACCCGAATTYGGATTTTGTTATCAGGCTGGGTTTGTTCTTGTCAAAAAAGAACCTTCTACTACTAGGGGTGTGATCCCCCCTGTCTTCAGAAGATGGTGGTACTGGTAAAGGGTCAGGATTAGAAGGTGCACCATGTTGTTGTTGAGAAGTTCCTCCCCCAACAAGTTGCAATCAATTGTTTGGCAACAAAAGGGGCCAAACAGAAAAACCTGAAAATCTAGATTCTCAGGACGAGGAAGGCTCATCATACTACTGGTGGGAGCTTTGGTTGAGGAGTATTAATGGTCAGACAGGCAGTATTTTTAGCAACACTGGATTGTTAGTTGGTTATTTTGAAAACAAAGTTTGGAAAAGCTTCTGATCCACCCAGGAAAGGTTGGTAGTAATACTGGGAGCAATCATCAGCATTGTCACTCCTGCTCATGTGACAAGAAAGAAGAAGATGTCTTTGAGAGATAACTTTACCATCTTCTTCCTTCTTGTTCTGGAATGCAGAGTGTGGTGTTCACCACTCCTAGTAGTAGGAGTACCAAATTGGGGATAATCCAATTACTACTACTACTTGTTGAAAGGAACTAGTAGATGGTGGTGTTAGTAGTAGTGTTCAGGATACAAGTGAACCTGTTGTTGCTGTAGGGGGTCAAGGATATGCAGTGATTGGTCTACCACTGGTAAAAAATATTGTGTAGTAGCAGTACTCCTATGGCTGGTGTACTACTACTAGTAAGAAGTGAGTGGAATAGTGATGAATGGAAGAACCAAAGAAGCAGAGTTGTCAATGCCATGTTCTTTTTCATGTGTTCAAGGGCCAATACAGCAACATGCATGCAGTGCTGGGATTAGAGTGAGGGGATTGAATTTGTTGTTATCTATGAAGATGGTGGACCACCACTGCCACAACTAAACTTCTTATTCTTGTTGTTGACATGCGTCACACAAACAGCATCCATGGTATTGCGCTTTTTGCAAGGTTGATACCTGCACAAGATATCGTGTATTTTAAAGTGTGTAAGAATGATATTATGTTATGATTCTATATTTAAAGTGTCACCATGTTATTACATGTTAACAGGTGTGAGCTCTTGAATTCCAATTAGGTTCCTTTGTAGATCGTGGTACTGGATCTACTACATGGGGTTATTATTATTCTTGACTCACGACATAATTGTTCTTTTTGGGTCCAATGTTCTTTGGATCCACGACGTCACTCAATCCTTGTATCTTAGACCTCTCAGATTCCTCGGCATGATGGATTGTATGATACATAGATAGGAATGGTACTCTATGATACTTAGGTACAAATGGTACCTTCACTCGTATCCGTACTTCCGCATCTGTATGTTTGTGCAGTTTGTTATATATGTATGTTCCTATACATACTATGTGTATGTATCTGTTGCAATACCATGGAAGTTTCAACATCCACCCTTACTAGCTTTTCCTGTTTGAATGAAAATCTGGAAAAATTGTTCACAACTCTGTTTTGCCACAACATGTCTCTGGAATGAGCATACATTTACTCCAAAGAAGTATCATAGCTCCATGCATGATGCTGAAAGCACAAAAACAAGTCACTGCCAATTCTGTCATGTACCCCCCCCCAAGCTAAAGGCATTCTGCTGTCAAAACTGTCATGGCTTGTCAAGATATCAGAAAAACCAGTGTCCTGTATTTTACAGCAGTGCCAAACACAACAAAAAACCAGGCTTCACCACATCAACAAAACTACTTTCACATCTTAGCTTCAGTAAAGATTGCTTCCAATATTATATCATCATGTAGGCAACAGGACCCACAACTTTAGTTCTTCCTTGTACAAAGCTTCAAGGGACAAGGTTGACGTTAGCCAGTGGTTTGCATTTACTACTGGTAATACCTAAGACAGCCCTTCAGTGGCATGCTGCAGAATCTTGATGACCAAGTGATGTATAATCCTAATGAAGATTATGAGTGAGAGACCACAACATACCATTAGTTGCAGAAAGGAAGCTATCCCAATGGGCTATCAAAATTTCTGGTTTCACCTGGAGTACTGGGAGCAGTCTGATCAAAACTTGCCAATCTGTTCTAGACAAATGCTACAAAAGAGCCCCTGGACTACAAGGGGATGATTTTGAAACTAAAGACAACAATGACAAATCTGACAAGACACTGAATGGTAGTACCACAGAAGGCTCATGGAGCAAGAAGAGGCGTGTAACATGGTGCACTGACAGCAACTTGCCCCATTAGTACTTTCCTCTCAGGTTATCGCATCATTTTGATTTCACCAAGTCCACTGTCCCCTTCGGGGCTTCTCTAGAACAGCATTGTTGTAACAACTCACATCACCTAATTATTGGAGGCAATTTGTTCCACGACCTCAATTTTGGTGTGAACAGTCATGGCATCCACCCTGCCTCCCCAGGGGAAATGCCGTACATGCATTAACTTGGATGTGCAAAGCAGGCAGCAGAAACATTCTGCCATGTCTTCCTATCTAATTCAAAGAAGCTCCTTGACTGTATGGATTCGATAGCTGGTTATCATGGTGCTTCTCTCCAGAGGCAGTCTGACCACGGTTTTCCCCAAACCAACTTTTTGAGTCCATACACACTGCAAAAAGGGAGGGTACTCACTTTAGTGGTATGCTTCTGTTACAGATCCTCTCTGTATTGTCAAAGGATGGCCGCCTTATCACAATCTAGAAGAGATTGATGGTCAGATTTATGCTTTGGAACTAATTATATATCCATCAGAGCAAGAATACCAGAACTCAAGATGGTTAATCAGACAAACAACATAGATGGGCATCAAGAAGATGCAGTGATTGGGAAAAATCCAAAAATGTAAAAATCAGCACAAGAGGTTCATGAAAAATAAACTGGTGCTGTATGTTAAGCAGAGATTTTTCAAGTACACAAAGTTTACCATTCCTCAAGATGATGTTGTACAGGCCATCATTGTAGTAACCCTTGAAACTACATTTGGTACAGACCGAGTTCCATAGAGCTTGGTGGTCACTGTAGCAAGGTTGGGAGGGACTATCAATGGTGCGATCACTACTTGCAGACACAACGCACAAACATTAGTGCGGAAAAATTAGAAGGGTAAGTAAAACCAAAGAAAGCATATGCATGCACTATGTCTGATGTGAGTGAGTGAGTTTGTGTCTCGCGACCATCAATCTCTGCTTGTTATGTACACGTCACAAAAAGTGATTGCACCCTCTTGCATGCTCTCACGACGTTTTTTTCTCAAGAATACTCACCCCCTTTTTGAAAAATCACTTGTCAAACCCTTTCTATTTTTGTTGTGATGGCCGCGTTTGCTCCAATATCAAACCCGATGGGTTGTGTCTGGTCATAATGCAAGTGAGATTGGTTGCGGATGGTCATGATTGCTTTTGGATACATTGATTTGTAGATCACTCCCAGTTTTTCCAATGTCCGTCTTTAACGGCCGGCCACCCGTTTTAAATATCAGTTTCTTCCGTTCCTTCCCATCTGTCAAACACATGTTGTTGTTGCCCCTACCATTCCCAGCTAGATGTTACAGTGGTAAACCAGTCCTGTAAAAAATTCCAAGCAAGACGTTACAGTAGTAAACCAGTCCTGTCAAAAATTTGTTTCATCGAAAACCATTAGCTTGGTCCTGGTTGTCCTAGTTTTTACAGAAACCTTGTTTTATCGCACTATCACTTTAATCAGTTGCTTGTGGGTCGTGGCTGGAGACAGTGCATCTCACACCACCACCACCGTGGAGGTCTCCAGTCCTTTTTCCTTGTGCAAGCAGCCCATGTTACTCAGTTTGTGTCCAATTGACAAAAGAGTTGCTGTTTTTTTAATAATTTGATTCAGCCACAATTTATAATCAACAAATGTCGAACCCATACAAGACCCCCACCCGCTCTGCTATGACGAGTCCCAACCAACTATGTTGTTCCAGTATCACCAGGGACACAATGAAACCCCTGTGGAATGAAGCCTTCTTATCTGATTCCCTTCTCCTTAGCTGGGCATGTCTTGGGCTTGCTGAAAACSTGAAGGTTTTTGAACATCTCTGTTCCAAAGGTGAGCAGCTTTGTAAGGACACATCAGAAAGCATGTTGACCATTACGTCTTTGATCACAAAATATTTGRATGACAATTCCATAGAGTCTGGTTCAGTCAGTGACAGGTCTGGTTCAGTTGTGGTTGTTCATGATAGCAACAAAGATGACAAATATGGCGACAACAAGAGCAACGGAAAAAGGCCAGAAGAATTGTCAAACAATTGTCACCTCTTTGTTCACTAGGAAAGAAAATCTTTACATTTTTTCAGGAACAATACAAATCATTGGCATATGATGCTACAAACATGATCAAATCTATGGATAAGAACAATCATGGTRCCACCCAGGCCCAGAYRGAAAYRATCAATTTCAAGAATGGATGAGAGAAGATGAATTTGCTCCTCGTTGTGCAAGATTTGTGTGCACTTTGTGACAAAGAGTCTAGTCCCATCCACAAGTTATGGGCCAAGGTAACACCTAATCTGGGTGGAATCAAGTCTCAATTTTGTCGGGACATGAGACAATATAGGGAGAATCTAGATGCAATCAGAATAAAAAATGCAATGTTGATGGTGTTTAATCTGATCTTGATTCCGTGTAAAATCAAACATCAGAATTTTGGTGAGGAAATAGAATCAGATTCCAATTCAACCCCAATCAACTTCAAACTCACAAWATAAAAATTTGAATGGAACCTGGATTGAACAGGAATCATGATTCACTAGTGATAAATTTTGACCAGATAATTTTTCTTCCCCTGTGCCTGGAACCATAGTACCACCTTTGTACAAACCAAACAAAACATGAGGGACAACCCACAGAAGTAAGGGTCAAAAATATGGCGCGGCAAGGCTGGCTTGCGGGGTGACACCAAATGGAGAGTATGGTAGACAGGATGGGCCGCAAAATGCTGGTGTTAGAACCACCAACAATTTAATTTCCAGAAAACCACACAAAATACTACTATGCACCATTCAGCTACTCGCTTCCATTAAACACAATGGCACCAAGACAAGCAACACACCCAACCGCAGGAAAACAAAAAAGGTCAACGAGACTGAAAGAAACTGGGTTTGATAAAGATGCAACAAAGGTAAATAACAAAAAACTGAAAAAAATGCATAATGATGATAACAAAAACACCAATACAATTGCAACACTCATGAGACAAAACAAAGAACTAAAAAGGCAGTTGAAGGAAAAGGAGAACAACAAGATCACATGTGTATTGAAGAAGGTAAAAACTGCTCATGGTGCAGTAGGAGGTTTGATTATTGTAGCGGTGGTTCTGGGGGAAAAGGTATTGACATTGAACAAGAAGCTACTCGCAAGGAATTTTCAAGGGTATATTTGAATCAAATGTTTTCAAAGACATGGCATTCGTGATAAGTGATAAGATCAACAAACATGTTTGTCAACAGGCCATTGCAGATGGTGGTGTTAGCATGTGTGGAGAATTTAGTGGGGAGGACGAATTTTGTCTATACTTGCAGAACACCCTGTTGCCACAGGTGCTGAACAAAATATGACACAACACTCAGAGTTATGCACGAAGAAAATGGCTAGGTATGTATCATTGACCAGTGACGAATATGCTTCCCTGATAACAGTCTAACCATTGACATGTGAAAATTCCTTCCTTGCTCCATAACAGATGACAGTGAAAATGGAAACGTGCCAGATGGATTTCCAGGAACACTGGGAATTTACGATTGGGACATGAGGCATGCAAAGGAGAAGGTTATACATCCACAGTACAGGGCATATGGTGATGCCAACAATTTGGAGTTTTATTACTTTGTTACAAGAATATTGGCATCCGTCAATGCTAGGAACAATGATTTCAACGGGAATAAGAAAGGGACTGAGAAAATTTGCTGAGTGAAATTTTCAGTGTTAAGGATGAAGCCTTTGCTCTCCTGATGCTTTACAATGAACTTCATGTATGGGAGTCCGCCCTTAAGAAAAAGAAAGATGGATTGGTTAAGATGGAGCAAAAAAGATTCTGCGATGCAAAAAGTGGAAGAAGGATTGGGTGGGCTCTGGAGGGAAAGGTACTATTTTACAAGTTGTGCACTGAGATTTAGGAACTCGGAAGAAACCCTCAAACAGGAGAGCTTTTCGAAAAACAGATGAGAGAACGGTTCATGGAGGAATACAGAAGGAAGAACGGTAGAGTTGTACTACCAACAAACTCGGAACCAAGGGTTGACGTTACAATGATGGAAAACATTTATGTTTCCGAAAGGTTCAGAAACCTTACCAACAACCCCATAAAGAAGTGTGCCGGGAACAATTTAATCCTAGGAATGGTAGGGGATGTCGTGGAAGATGTTTAGTATTCCAAGAAAACACTTTTAGAATTCATTCATCATACATAATTATAACATGGTTAGTCATGATATTTCTGATCTATGGGGTAGTTATGAAGCCCGACTTTTATGTACATTCGATAGCATATCATGGTAGCAGAATCATTGTTCCAAGACATTGATTGCGCCAAGGTTATTTGAGAGTAATACTATTTGTGTGTGTAAATCTTGAGATTAAATTCCAAAATTTGTTGTCAAAGGGTAGTACAGACATTGTAAATGTTGAGGTTGTGTATCACGACCCCCAACATAATATTTAGCAGTCGTGCAAAAGGGATTGTGGGTACAAAAACCAGCAGAATAAATTTGTGCGGATAGTGAAACGAAATGTGTCACAAAAATAATCAAAAAACGGGGGTCATCACCAATATTGATAATCATAAATTACCCATGTTAAGTGGTCGCACAAAAACTACACACACAGGGGTGCAACCAAACCCAGCGATCACTTTTTGTGACGCAGACAACAACAAAGAAAGAAACAAAGTAGTACCAGAATTGTTCAGCTGCAATTGCTTCATAGCAGAAGGAGATGGAGGAGAGACATAGTACATGCTGAGAAATAGCTACAGGCAAGACAATAGACTGGAATTCAAGTACTTTGTAACAAGGATTTTAGGGGCAGTGTCCTCTAAACAAACAGAATTCAACACAAGGCAACACAAAGATCAAGAACTGAGCACCATCTTCACCACAACAGATGAAGTTTTTGTGCTAGTACTGTTTTTGTACCAAATTGTGGAATAATTTTGTGAGTGGAAAGAAAACCAGAAATGATCCACTAATAGCAGGATTGATAACAAAGAGGGTTGGAGCTAAGAGGGATGCATGCTGTTTGGGAAATTGGTCAGAGCAGAAGATACTTTGGCAGAGATAGAACGAGCACAAGTAAGGGCGGCACAGCACAGAAGACAAAATGGAGAGGACAAGGAGGATAGAATTAATAGAAAAAGAACATTGCGCAAAATGGAAGATAAAATTGATCAGAAAAATTTTGGGAGGACAATGAGATCTTAAATGAGCTGAGGTCAAAGATGTTCTACTACTACTACTACTACTCCTCATCGGATGAGTACTAGTACTAGAATAGTACTAGTAGTACTTGTGGGTCATTGTTTAGTGTGCATCCTTGGTTCTCCTCTCACCTCAATGACTCCTATGATKTTGTGGGTTACTTTGTGGTTTTGCTTTGGGTCGTCTCCTGTTTTTGATGACTTCAATTGGTAGGGAATTTCGCACATGTGCATGTTTGGGTTGTTCCGGAGGGCACTGAACATCTGTTTCAATATTGCACTGCAGAATTCATTTCTGCGAAAAGATGGCTTTTCCAGGCCAGGATATTTTGTCGTCCTCCCCGCTTCATCTCGGAAGGAGAAGGACATACAAAAATTGACTCATTGGAGTGCAAAAAATTCTGTTGAATCGCGACTGTACGTACAGCACTGTACCCTAACGTACGAAGTACGGTACAGCACTACGTCGGAAGGATAATATAGATCGAATAGGTCAAGAAGAAGTTGAACCAATCTTGAAAAAGGATTGGTGCACAGACAGATGAACGTAATTCCGATTTTTGTAAGAAGAACGGCAATGTGTCAGTAGAGAGAACATGTGGAAAAAAGGATACCTTTTCACTGCATTTCAGTGTGAACTCCGTTCGAGATCATAAAATTCTTTCTTCTTGTAACATACAAGTACTTCCTTTTGACATAGAACTAACGAAATCCACAATGAAAGTCATCGCTACCCTTTTCGCTTTCTTRGCTGTTGCCAACGCTTTCGCCCCAGCATCGACTGGAAGAGCCAATACTCAGCTGTCGGAATCTCTTTTTGACAAGGTGAGTATGAGTTCTAGGGAGTGGATCACAGTGGACGACGGTTTGCGCYGGAACCCTCAGTAAYTTGAGCTTCATTTTCTTATCTTCTCCTTTCTTGCAATATGTTCCTTTCAGGTTYTTGGCATGGATCTTTTTGCTCCTGTTGCGAATCAAAACGAGTACGGCCAATACAAGAAAAAGGRTGTGAGTCATTGTTCGTTGACGCAATAGCTGTATCCGAAATGTTTTTAGACTGCGGCGTTATCATCGCAAAACTATTCCCTGATCTGTTACCTTTTTTGACTTGACAACTATTGATGTTTTTTCTTGACACCACAGATCTCGGTTGGAGAACTCGGTGCGAAGTCGTACGTCCCCGACGGCCTTACTAAGAAACAATACGCAAAACTTCGTGCTGACGAACAAAAGAAGAAGGAAAAGAACTACGAACGAAATGCCAAGAAAGCCGGTGTGTTCGAGGACTACACTGAATTCTACACCAAACGTGGAACCGACACCAAGCAGGCCTGGAAAAAAGACCCCACCCTTGGACACCGAATGGCCAAGACTAAGTACAGCTTCGATACCAACAAGGACGGAAAGASTTACGATGGTGGCAAGTAAGCAATCGAGATGATTCGTTCKATCAAAATCAAGTTAGAGGAAACTATGGAACCAGATACTACTACCTGTTTGACACTAGTTATTGTCGTAATGTAATACTGTAGAAGCCTAGTTTTGCTTGCATATTTCTTTTCTACTTCGCATTGCATTTCATAGTGTGTACATTGSGTATTGCTTCCGACGAGTTGAAAAAATGCACTATTCTTTTTCGACTCCCAACAGAACTGCTCGATCAATACGAAAAGCAATTCAGTACTCATAATAAAATTTGAATTCAACCCAGTTAACAGTCTCAGTACTCGTATGTAAAAATGTATTTATAACGTCAAATCTAGTTTTTYGCCAACTCACTCAAACGAATTTAAACRAAGTATTCACCGTCAAGGTTCTTAGCGTATCCCACTCCAGCTTGGCCATAGATGATTCGTGTACTAATGACTCCCTCCACCATCGTAATCTGTTCTTGAACATTCTTGAAACTGACAACATCATTTCCACTTGTGGAAATATCACAAACGTTGTATGCGATATCACCCCGGGAGTGATTGATTTGCTGCACAATATTGAGCCCCTCGTTGGAAATTGCCTCAGTAATGGCGGCCAAAGCTCCAGGAACGTTTTTGTTAACAACAGTGAAACGMACTGTGTCTTCTGGTCTCGCATCGAGGTGTGTATCGGGGAAGTTTACACTGTTGACAATGGTTCCGTTCTCCAGGTATTCTCGGATAGTGTCGGCGGCCATGGAAGCAGCGGCATCTTCSGCCTCTTCGGTCGAGGCACCCAAATGAGGTAAGACAATGCAGTTCTTGTGATCCCAAAGCAAGTCCTCAGGGAAATCTGTAACGTATTTTCCATCACCGCTGTCCAAAAATTCTTTCATGGCGTCCGARTCCACGAGTTCTCCGCGAGCAAAGTTCATTAGGACGGCGTTGGGGCTGAAATGTTCGACGACATCCTTACCAATAATTCCGTGGGTTCCACCTTGTCCCTTCACGTAAGGAATGTTGATAGAGATGTAATCGGCACCCGAAACTGCTGCCGTGATGGAATCGACAAGATTCATGTCACGAGGCAACTTCATAGCAGATTGAACACTGAGACCCGGATCATAACCCTTGACCTTCATTCCCAGCTGCTCAGCATCACGAGCAGTCATGGCTCCGATGTGTCCGAGTCCAATTACTGCGAGTGTTTTGCCTTTGATTTCTTGTCCACCAAACATGGCCTTGTCCTTTTCGACACGTTCTCGGGCCAATCCCTGCGCTCCAAGGTCCTTCATGTGGTTGATTCCGTCAACAATTCTTCGGGATCCCAACAACATACCGCACAAAACCAATTCCTTGACGGCGTTTGCGTTTGCTCCGGGTGTGTTGAAGACAGGAATACCCAATTCTGTCATGCGAGGGACAGGGATATTGTTGGTACCAGCACCGCATCTATTTTGACGACAACAACGGTTTTAAATGAGACGCCATAGTTCCATCGCAAGTATTGGCCATGGCTGATTCGGTGACAGAAAGGATATTTCTGGTGAGAAACCTGTGACTTACCTTGCAATGGCTCTCACGGTTTTAGGGACATCCTCCTCTTGAAGCTTGTGGGATCGYAACAAAATAGCATGAGCGTTGGCAGCGTCACCGGATCGGACATCGTATTGATCCTGGTGGAAGCGCGACARACCAACGGGGGAGATTTTGTTGAATGTTTTGATCTGGTATTTTCCCTGCTCGTAGTTGTCGATATCTCCGTATGTCTKCCAAGCTCCTCTGCCGTGCTCGAATTCCACGACGGTGGACATGCTTCGGGCAGCTCCACGGCCGAGGATGAGTTTGTTAGCGACGTTAGCGCTGTTTCGGACAAGCTTGTCCATGGCAAATCGGGACGCAATCATTGTGYTGTGTGTGATGTTTCTCCTTTCTTCTGGGTGTGACCGTTGACCGAACAGATATTTCTATTCAAACCACTTTTTTTGGATATGTCGTCGAATTTGTGACTGGTGCGCTTCGTACCGTACGTCGTTCACAATGATCGGTGACGAGGTGTGAATGGGTCGAATTGTTTTTGCTGCAATTTCGACCGCGCATGGCTCAAACGTGCGAAACTTAGAATGAATAGGAACCACAGATTTTGTCTCAAGTTTCCAAGAACAGGGAAATGGCGGGCTTCCGGCACGTACAAAAAAATCCGGCACTCTGTRTGCTGTTCGAGCACTATGGTACACGATTGACTTTCGTTCCCGATATTCGACCTCGCAGATACGTAGAAATCGCACGTTCCGCACGTTCATCGAAAAAAATAACCATAATCCTCAAATGCAATGGTAGGGGGCCTTAGGGCAGTCATTTCTCCCTGTATAGTTCACGAAGAACTCAGTACTCAAGGTCTTCCTATGCATGATTCTTGTTAAAAATCGACCCCAAATACGTGGTGATTTCCGTACGGTTGTAAGGGCAATTTRACTTGTATGTCTGAATTATGATGTATTTAACATGAATCTGGGCATTGGGGTACTGACTCACAACATTAGAGGTCAAGAATTATTTTCGGGCATCCATACGAGCAACAGACACATGTCGTGGATTCTTCTCCGATTGATGATGGATTTCTCGAAATTCGACATCCTCAATTGTGCGGTATTGGTTTTTGAGGTCAAGATTGAATGCAATTTTTTTGTTCTGCGCTCCCGTTAGTTACATTTGAGTTATATTCTTGAAAACTACAGATACACCAAGAATTATATGACACCAACTCCACCATGACTTTGCTTTCAATTGCTTCGCGTACCTACTCTCGACGAGCCCTAACATCGGTTGCCRCCGCCTCGTCCTCGCCGTCGTTTGGTTCTAGATTTTATTCCGGATCGTCGGACCAGGTCGATCACTTTGTTTCCGGCTGGGACACYGACGAAGTGGATAAATACAAAGACACAAAGAAGTACTGCACGCAAACCTTCAATAAGATTTCGGAAGTTGGTCTTTCGGTGTTTTCGAAGGATTTGTACGATGTCCTTCCTAACGAGWGTGCCGATGGTCGTCCGGCACATGCGCTGATGTTAAGGTCGCATAAATTGAAGGAGGAAGAAGTTACGGCATCTGTGAGAGCAATTGCCCGGTGAGTAAGGAACCTCCGAGTGCAGAAACACTGCACAAAAAAATGTTATGGTTGATTAAGACTCATGCTTTGTTTTCTTCTCTTGTCGTCTTCCAAAACGATACGGAATTTTCTGGGTATGACGTACTCTGCCGGTTAATTTCGAATAAACTCGGTTGATTCACTTCCATTTCGTTGTCGTAGATGCGGTGCTGGCACTAACAATATCCCTGTTCCTCGSATGACCGAACTGGGAATTCCTGTTTTCAACACACCTGGAGCTAATGCCAATGCTGTAAAGGAACTTGTCCTTTGTGGACTGCTGATGGGAAGCAGACGTGTCATTGATGGAATCAACCATATGAAGGATCTTGGAACACAGGGACTGCAAAGAGAGCGTGTGGAAAAAGATAAAGCAATGTTTGGTGGAMGAGAAATCAAAGGGAAGACTTTGGCTGTCATCGGACTGGGACAYATTGGAGCATCTACCGCGGCAGATGCTCATGCCCTGGGAATGAATTTGGTTGGATACGATCCTGGTTTGTCGGTTGAATCGGCAATGAAACTTCCAGGAAATTTGAAGTTGGCRGATAGCATTACATCGGCAGTCGCTAACGCTGACTACATCAGGTAAGGAATGAGTGCCAATTGGGTGGGCTCGCGGTCTGGATTTATCGCTGGAGAAATGGAGCGAGATATSGATCGTACATCTTTTTCCGAATTTTGCTCATCGTCCGCATTGCCTTTAGCTTGAACATTCCGTACACAAAAGGAACACATGGTATTATTGGGCAAACCATTCTTCGCCATTGCAAGCCAGATGCTGTCATTCTCAATTTTGCTCGTGGTGAATTAGTTGATTCAGAGGCCATGAAGGAATTCCTGGACCAAAGTGAGGGAGCGAAATACATTTCTGACTTCCCTGACGACCTTTTGTGGGATCACTCCAACGCAATTGTAATCCCCCATTTAGGAGCATCAACTGGAGAGGCCGAAGATAGTGCCGCTGCTATGGCTGCAGAGACTCTCCGATTGTACCTTGAAGATGGTACCGTTCGTCATTCTGTCAACTTCCCCGATGCCTCACTCCCAGCGAGAAGCCCCRATCATATTCGAATGACTGTTGTWAATCAAAACCAACCCGGTGTGCTGAGCTCGATTACTGAAGTATTTGCCAAACACAATCTCAATATTGTGCAACAGATCAATCATTCGAGGGACGACATTGCCTACACCGTCATCGACATTGAAGCCGATGAGAACGCCGATTTCAAGGSAATGCAACAGGAACTGACGATGAGCGATGGTGTATTAAGTAGCCGCGTTTTGTTTGGATTGCCTGGAGCAGGATATTCTAGAAATATCGATGGAGAATATCACGCATAAGATTTTGATGACAGCAATTAAATAAAGAAGGATTAGAGAATCGTCTATATCCAATTGAATGTCATGAGTAGCTAGAAATTAGTTCTTTATAGCGATGGTGTATTTAGTACCCGCGTTTTGTTTGGATTGCCTGGAGCAGGATATTCTAGAATCGATGGAGAATACCACGCATAAGATTTGATCACAACAACTAAATGAAGAAGGATTACAGAATCGTAACTACATCCGATTTAATATCATGAGTAGCTAGAAATTCTTTCATTATGATTTTTTAAGATGATCTTCGAAAATTGAGATCCTTCACACTCCTTCGATTTCGTCGGGATCGCCCATTTCCTTCCRATCCATTGTCTTCGTTGCTTCTTTTCTTCTTTCTTGAGTCCTTAGGAATGTAAGTAATTTCTTTCGAGCCACCTTTATTTGTAATCTYAACAACAGGTTCTTCCGCTTCTTTCATTCGGATCCGCTTTGACAGGGGAATATTCATTCGCCGGGCCTTTTCTTTCATTTCGATCTGAACTCTACTTTCGGCCAAGCCAGCATGAAGAGCGGCCTTACCAGAATCTCCCAGATCATTCGCCTCGTACATGACCGGCTTCTTCGATTTTTTCGAGCGATYTTTCGACTTCGATTCTTTTGCTCTRCGTTGCATTTGCTTGACTTCGTCGTAATTTTCTCCTCGTACTTTTCCACCTCGGAAACCGTCGTCGTCACTATCGCTATCATCATCAAAGTCATCACCTTCCATCTCGTCCTCGCCCGAATCATTTTCACCTTCATTCAAATCGTCAATCTCATTGTCGTCGTCGCTATCCATGTCATCATTTTTCTTGCGAGCGATAGCATTTGCAGCCACACCACTTGGGTTTCGCATCTTAAAGTTTTCGTCTTCTTCATCAATTTCAAAGTCTTTGTTGGAAAATAGATTCCCRAAGCGATCGTCAGCCAATACACCTTGTGCGGCTTTGCCTGCCTTTGTGTTGGATTGGGCTTTGTTTTGTAGACGAGCAGCAAGATCTGGATTGACCGAAGTTTGTTTGGTTTTGTTTGATACCTTCGGAGCAATTCTACTCGCCCGCTTAGCTTCCAAACGTTCCTTGACCTTCTTCTTTCGGTACTCTTCGTATTCAAAGGGGTTCGCCACAGCACGAACCTTGTTGTATAAGTTGATGTCCATGAARAAACCATGCATGTATGCTTTTAACAAAGGCGAACCAATCAAGTCCGAAACTCCTAGTTTTTCTAAATCCTCGTGACTGACGAACTTGTAGTTCTCGAAMACAGTTTCTTGGCCATCTCGAACCAAAACATCTCCAGAAGATCCAGAGTCTCGTTTCAGATCTCTTTCTTCGAGCTCTTCGGTGATATTCTCTAAGAAAGAACACCAGGAAGGCGCCAAACCTACCTTGGGTGCGTAATACGCCTCCAATTTTGGTTGATCGGTGGTACATAACAATAGTCCGCTCCTGTTTCCTGTTGGGTCCTTCTCGTCACCTCCCATGATGAAGTTCGAAAACTTTCCACCGCTTTCGACATTTGCAACAACTGCACCYAGACCATCGTCGCTGTTGCCACCAAATCTATCCGATGCATTTCCAACAGCACTGTTGTCAACCAARTCTCCGGTCGATTTGTATTTCCAGATTTTGATCAATTTCTCGTCGGAGCTGAGGACACATCCACTTCCAGGGTGAAACTTGATGGTATGAATGGGCAATCCGTGCTTGTGCTCTTTGACATAAAGTGGYTTACTYGACCGGACATCGTAGAGTGCAACCAACCCACCAGCAGTTCCCGCAGCCATGTACAAACCCGTTGTATCGAAGGCGACGGAAGTGATATTGAATGGATTTTGACAGTAGGGCGCGCCTGAGTTGCTGTCGTTGTCGTCAAAGAACCCCATTCCTTTGGTAGCGGCCTTGACATCTAGCTTCAAAAAGGGGGTCAGTGTATCCGGCGAACGATTGTCAAAGAACCGAACGATGCCGTCATCGCATCCAATGGCAACCAATGGTTGCGCCGGAGAAACGGAAATGCACGAGCATGTTGGCTGCGTCGAATCTTCGATCGACCAGGGTTCGCTGAAACGCCCCTCTTCCAAATTAAGCCGGTAGATTTCGGAACCACTCCCGACAATCAAGAGCTCACAAGTTGTCGATTCGTAGGCCATCCCCCTCCCAAACTTTGGAATCCTAACCTTTTCGTGTTTTCCGTAGTGTGCATGGAAATTGATGGTGCGATCGTCCGTCAGAATAGCAATTTTTCCGTAATCTTCTCCGAGCATCACGATGTCGACTATGTGTGAATCCATGTATCTTTCAAACTTCATCGTTAAATCGTGAATGTCGTAGCATCGAATCCGAGGTGGATAGGTTCCCCCCACAACGATATAACGGCCATCACCATTTGATTGAACAACCTTCGAAGAACTCGCGGGCATCTGAAAGTCTTGAATTAGTTCGATCCTCCGCCGGATTTGCTCATCTCGTTTGGAAAGATTGCGCCTAGCCCGATCACCCAGCCATTCCGGGAGCATCGGCCCAGAAGACAGATTGTAGATGGTCACGTCATTGCGTTTTTGAATATTCATGTTCTAAATTTGTTCCGTCGTTTTTGCTTTGTCTGGGTCCTTACTGTCTCTTTTTTCCTTTCACCTTGGTGCTAAACGGCTGTTGGTTCGACGAAGACAGTGTCTAGRACGTAGAGCTCTATTTTGTATTATGTATGCTGTATGATTTACGAAATTCCCACGGCGGGGTGAAAGGCCAAACGATGATGATTCCCGAGTGAATAGTTTTCGATTTTCGACATCCAGTTCCGATCGAGCCCGAAATAAATGGCCGTGGCTAGGATTACGAAAAACTGAAATATCCACGTCTGAACACTTTGTTCTTGTTTYAAATCAAAAACTATGTTAKTCGATTAGTCGTAATGTTCGTAATGTGACCGTACGTCGTACGTTCCATCCGTGTGAGCTCTGAATCTTGACCAATGAATGGGCTACCGGAATCGACCAATCAAATTGACCAATCAATTTCATCGGATCTTTTTTGAAAACATTGTTGGCATTCYAATTTTTAGTCTAAYTAGTCCAAAGATACCAAATGTCAAAAAAAACGGATAACCTCAACAAGAACGCAATTCGAAGTCACATTTTTGCTCCTCGCCGCCCGAATTCAGTCATATCGTTTTTTCGCAGATGGAGTTTTCGACTTTTTTGCCAGCCTCGRATTGTTGGAACACGATCTGTTCCCGTCGAGTTTTGTTGATATCACATGCCTTGAAGACACGAGATCTACTGAATCCTCAAATTTACTTTTGCCTATTGCTACAGTCCATTTGTTTCTATTCGAAAAGTAGTAGTGATAAAATCCTGTAATAATCAAGAGTTTCGWTTCGGGAGTAACAACAAATCTATTTTGCGCAGTACTATTTACAAGTCTAGTGTTTGCGTATCTCAACCGGTAGAATTCCATAGAAAATGTGACGCCACAMGCTAAGGGTCACATCAAATCATGGGCAGTCAGAATGGGAGACTGGCGTATTTAGAGTTCTCCAACGATTGGGACGGATCCTCCGAGTTGTTCGTGGACCATGAGTCCGAGAACTCCCATCATGGCAGCACGTCCRTTGTTGAGCTCGATGGCACGCTTGGAAAGCTGGGTCTCCTCGTCGAAGGTGTCCCATCCGAAGTCAAGGGATCCGTTACGGAAGTCACCAACGAACTCGTTTCCGGTTCCCTCGATGTCCTTCATGACACCAAGTTCAAGGGCGGCAACGAAGGCAACAATCTGGGCAAGTCCRGCCGAAGGGATGGCATCAGGTCCAGCAATAGCGGCCCATCCGTTGGGGAAGGAGTCGAAGGAGTCACCGGACATATCGATGTCTCCAGGAAGGTGGACTCCGTATCGGGTGGTGATCTGTCCAAGGAAGGCAAGCATACAAATACGTCCGTGCTTGATTTCAACGTATCGGAGACGGTCGAACTTTTCTTGGTCACCGTCTTCAACAAGTCCCAAAGGATCRAAGAATCCAAGAGGAGGCTGGGATCCAAGGGCATCTTCGAAGGCCTTAACGGCGGTGGAAGTGGCAGCCTTGTTGGCAGGGGCAAAGGCGGCGGCCGAAGCGATAAGGGAGGCAAAGATGGCGGACTTCATTGTAAATTAGTTGGAAAATTTGATTTGTGTGATTCTGCTTGAGAAATTATGAGAAAGCGGYGTTCGAGAGCCATGCACCGGTAGTCCGTGGTGCTATCGCAACATATCGTACGAGTATCGGTCGTACCGCCATTGTTGATACCTAGGAATGTAGTACGTACGGGGCGAGTAAAGTGCAGCGCCCTCAACGAGAAGAAAAGATTTCTTCAAGCCAGAGGAAAAGAAGAATAAACCGGTTGTTTCTCACTCGAACACCAGTGAAATTCACCGTACACTATAGTATCGACTGAACGGGCTTCAGACTCTTTGACGCCATATTCTTCTTTTCGTTCTGTATGGTGTTCCAATGACAGAGAACATRGTCGAAGGAAGCAACGAAGGAATAAACAGGAGGGAGGGAATCAAACAGCTTGTGACGAGCCAATTTTTCGATCAAGGTGAGCGAAAAACTTCAACTTCTGTATTGATCATACCGATAGGGTTAGAGATGATGATTTGTTAAGACTCATAATGAGCACTCGTGATTGATCCTCATACATACCCCATCATATGTTGTAAAAGTATCTCTAATATCATTAGCATGTACTATGACTATGATGYAATTGTATCGTGCGGTACTACGTATCTACGGTACCCCCTACTCGAACCCAAGGGAAAAAAAGGAAAAGCTGATGCAGTACGGTAGAATTTAGAATTTACAAGAAGACTACGGTAAATATGTGAAATACGTACGAGTTCAACTAGTACTAGTAGAACTAATTTGCTTACGGTACCTCTCGTCCGAATCCAGAAGGGAAACGAAATCGGTGTCAAAAGAAAACGGGAAAGGAATTGATGTACGGAATCGTACTGTATCACAGAGGAAGAAAACCCCGASAAACAAATCGGAAATAGTGTCCTCTCGAACCAATACGAATAACGAAGAGACGGACTCATATGAAAGTTCCTTCCGCGTAGTCATTGYCTCCAAAACACGCTGTACCCTTCCATACAGAATCATAATCATCATTGAGAGTCAAGGTTTGAAAGACACCTGAGAACATAGGAGGAAAACAGTTTCCAAAGCAACGTATTACGGAAGATAGCTATGTTTCCAGAATGGTTAGCCGCATGGAGAGACCAACTAAGCTGTTCGACATTATCTTCCTATTGTACAAGCAATGCGTGTTTGAAACTCAAAAGGGCAGTCTCTTTCTGGCTCCAAACGTTCGTCATCAAACGCAATTCATCCGATGATTGGGAATTTCGAACATTGTTTGTGGCAGAGATAAGCATCCTTCCTGTCATCTTTTTGTTTTTGGTTGTGTCTTGGTGGGCACTGAACCGCAACGTTCGAATGAAAAAGACGAGAGGATCTAGTATTCCCCACAGAGAAGCTCGTGCAAATCACGAATATTGGGAGGAAGATGAGGACAGCGATGACGACGATTCTGAATGCATTTCAAACATCATTGCAGACGAGCATTCAAACGCCAGCTCCGTTGAACGCAAAAGACG
The DNA here is from genome assembly GCA_900660405.1 of Pseudo-nitzschia multistriata. NCBI lineage: Eukaryota > Bacillariophyta > Bacillariophyceae > Bacillariales > Bacillariaceae > Pseudo-nitzschia > Pseudo-nitzschia multistriata. The sequence goes on along the minus strand of CAACVS010000225.1, from coordinate 277,265 downwards.
AAAGACTTCTAGGCTTTCAGCGAAGCGCCAAAAAATGCAAGCTTTATTGAAGGCATACAGAGTCGACATCGATGAGGACGAACGAGATGACGATACAATAATAACTGCAGAATCTCACATTGAAGAGTCAGATTACGAAGAGGACGATTTACCATTCTCTAAGAAAAGCCCAAAAACTAAAACCATTGATCATGATCCAATTACAAGGCAAATGTTTCTTTCGAAGGAAAAAAAGAACATATGGAAAGTCCTCCGGGAAATTTCCATTTTTTCCTTTCTCAACGAAGAAGCAATAGAGATGTGTCTAAACGATTTGGAGTATGTTGATTTGTCTCGTACCGGCGACTTTTTGTGGAAAGAAGGAGCCTTCGATGGAAGCTTGTACTACGTGGTAAAGGGACGAGTGCGTGTGAATTTTTTGGATTTCCAAGCATCCTTTGCCAATTCGCACGCTCGCGGCCCAACGAGCGAATCTTCGGCAAGCATCTTTCACGAAGAAGACACGGTCGTTACCTCTCAGCTGGCGTTGATGGAAGGAATGGTCCGGTGTCACCTGCAGGCAAACAACAACTCATTAGGCCGATTCGTAGGCCATGTATTCCAAMGAACCACTGCACAGGCAGTGACGGATTGCACTCGTTTGTTTCGGATCCCACCCTCGTGTTTCTCCAAGATCTTGGATCGCTACCCTGAAACCGTATTGAGAATATTGCAGACAACTCTAAACCGAACTCAGAGGGTTACCGTTCAGACCCTGGTCCG
>CAACVS010000225.1:265735-276188 GCA_900660405.1 Pseudo-nitzschia multistriata | reverse complement strand
AGCCGAGTGCTTCTAGAAGCTGGTTCCAATCATGATTCTTGCTACTACCTCTTACAAGGAGCAATGGAAATGGGGATCCATCTACCACTAGGGGAGTCTTCGTCAAAGCAACAACAAATCGATGCAGGTGCTTGGTATTTTCAACGAATAGAAACAATTTCCCCGGGGTCAATTTTTGGAACCAGTGCTCTCTTTACTACAGATATCGATTTGTTTGAAATCCGATGTGTTGCAGCAACAGAAAAACAGGAGGAACCTGCAATTCTTCTCCGGATACCAAAAGATGTGTATGCTCACCTTGTCGTAAAACATCCACAGGCAATGACGACTTCGTTGGTACCCGTACTTTCCGCTCTGAGCCCAATAGTACACTTGCTGACATGGACGACCGAATGGATGAACGTTGAGGCAGCTGGCGAAATTGTACGAAAAGGAACCCCCTGCAATTCCTTGTTTGTCGTACTCAACGGTAGATTACGAGCTGCTAATCGATCAAAAATTCATCAGCACGCTCTACATACAGTTTCTTCGCATGCAATACCACCACAGGAATATGGAAGGGGCAAAATTTTCGGCCAAGTTGGATCATTGGCCAATGTCGATTGGCCGTTTAATGTGTTTGCAATCCGCCAGTCCGAGCTCGCAAAGATTCCCATCAAGACGATAGAAATTGTTGTACAAAATTTTCCACATGCTGGTTTGTCTCTGGCTCGAGAAGTGGCATCTGATGTTGGATCATTGTATTTCCCAAACCATGGGCTATCGAGAAGTATTTCGTCCAATCAGGCTGTTRCAGGAAGCGTTTCGGACAAAAGTTCAACCAACGAAAATGGCACTCATGGCGTTTYCAAGACGAAGCCACTTCCTTTTCATCTCCCWAGCTATGGATTGAATCTAGCAACAGTTGCTGTTGTTCCTTTGTCTTACAACATTGATTTGGAACGATTCTGCAAGACGTTGCGCAACGCAATGGAGACAATAGCCCCTTGTAAAGTTCTCACCAAATCATTTGTGAAACAAGAGTTGGGAGAAAAACTGTACCGAAATCGGGACGCCTTGCACMGTGTCAAAATGACAAGACTGTTGGCTGATTTAGAAGAAAACAATCGTGTTGTCATCTATCAAGCTGACCCGAAATTCACATTTTGGACGAGACTCTGTGTGCTGCAAGCAGACTGCATTTTGCTTGTCGTGGATTCTCAAAAAGCGCCTGAAACATCAAGAGTAGAGCAGACACTTGCATGGGCTTACGAAGCTATGGACGTTCGCATTGAGCTTGTAGTAGTAGGTAAAGAAGAGTCAAAGGGAGTTGAAAGTGCTGAGACAAACCGTARTCTCAGCTATTTGGACGAACATTATGTCAGTGTGAGTGATCAGCTCAACAACTGGATGGAATCAAAAGAATGGATTTCTGGCCATCATTTAGTAMGGGCTCCATTCGGTCAACACCAATTAGATTTCCAACGGATGTGCCGAAGGGTCTCAGGTCGTTCCGTGGGCCTTGTACTGGGGGCTGGTGGTGCTCGAGGCATAGCTCATTTAGGTATGTATCAAATTGTTCGGTTGAAACTGATGACACCAAAAATTTTGTTTTCTCAAAATTGATTTTTGATCAGGTGTCATTCGTGCATTGAAAGAAGCCGGAGTTACAGTCGACATCGTTGGTGGGACCTCACAAGGGGCCTTTTGCGGGGCCTTATTCGCTAGGTATCCAGATAACTATGACCAGGTATTAAGTTCTTGTAGAGTCATGGCAGAAGATGCTGCATCGATGAAAGAAAAGTTGCTCGACTTGACTCTGCCAATGGCAAGCATGTTCGCAGGGCGAAGATTCAACAGAGGTATCAAGAAGTTATTGGGTRAATTGAGAATTCAAGATTTAGTGCTGAACTTTTTCTGTGTTTCAGTAGATCTGCAAAATCAGTCTACTGTAATCCACACGAAAGGTCAGCTTTGGAAAAATGTTCGGGCTAGCATGGGTTTGACTGGTTATCTACCTCCCATCGCAGAAAATGGATCGTTGCTAGTAGATGGTGGATATTTGAATAGTCTTCCAGCAGATGTGATGAAATACCAAATGGGAGCTCGTGCAGTGATTGCAGTCGATGTATCACAAGAATGTAAAAGAGAATATTTTGAGTACGGTACGCATTTGAGTGGTTGGTGGCTTCTTTGGAATAGTTGGAATCCTTTCGTAAAAACAGTGCAAGTCCCCTCAATGGGAGATATCCAAGATATGTTGATCTGGGTCTCCTCAGAACAGCATCGAAAGTCAGTGAAGATTGTTAGTGATCTGTATTTGACCCCACCTATTCAAGACGTAGGTAAGCCACTTTGAACAGTGGGTGTTTTTTTTTCTGTTTTGTTTCGTACATGTACCTCATGAAAATAAACTCYTCTTGATTAACTTTTTTGTAGGAACTCTTGAATACGATAGATTTGATGAAATTGTGGAAAAGAGCTATTTGTATTCGAAACCGATTGTGGATGAATGGGTTCAAAAACATCCTTGGCTTGTCTCATCGCGCAATAAGGTTGTATAGKTRCTTCGCATACTTGTTGTCAGCCTTCAGGATAATGATTTTCAGGAACTTAAAAAATCAGAMGACTACGGCAGGTATCGAATTCGGTGCATAGTTAGACCAACAYCTTRCCATTACTCAATTTAGTTCGCATGAAGATAAACATATCGCAATTGAATYTATRAAGAGAAGTACGAGTTGTTTRGAACTAAATAAATTTTGYTTAAAATTTGCGCTTTTCAATTAAAACTTGATTCATGCTGTGACAGCTTCGGCTTCTTCCGTCTCCTCTTCCTCGTCCTTGTCTTTCCACATATCATATTCCTTGATAAGGTCAACGAGCGCATCAACAGCGTCRTCATTGGGGATACCCTTTCTTACAACCTCTTTTCCGTAATACAAGTCGACCTTTCCTGGAAGGGTTCCTACGTATCCGAAATCGGCATCGGCCATCTCACCAGGTCCGTTGACAATACATCCCATAACCGCGATGGTTACACCAGGCAAGTGTCCCGTGGCTTCTTGGATATTAGCAGTTGTCTCTTGGAGATCGAACAAGGTTCGTCCACACGACGGGCACGACACGAATTCAGTTTTCGTGTTTCGCAAACGTGCTCCCTGCAGAAGAGAAAATGATGTCTTTCGAAGGAAGTCGACCGAAAATGGAGTTTTCTCTCCAACTTGCTCAACCATAATACCGTCACCATTTCCATCAGTGAGTAGAGAACCAATTTGTGTTCCAATTTGCAGCGCTAATTCGTTCGAKTCATCTGTGTCGGTAGTGAAATGGTGGACTACAGACGTCTCAATCTCGTTATCGTTGAAAATTTCGAAAACACGACGAGAKGAATGCAAGTGACTAATTCCCTTCTTGGGTTTCAGGATGCACATGATAGGCTCCAAATCTTTGACCTTCAAGATCTCTTCGTCAGTTTCATCTCCGTCGAGGGCAAGAGCCAAACGGATGGCACCTTCTGGAAGCTGTGCCGAGAACGGTATCGAGTCGTTCAAAAAAGAATGAATCATAGRGAAATACAATTAGTTCGCTATCACAACAGAATCGATAAGATACAATCATACGATGTTCMGTCCTTACCTTTCCATCATTGGCGATAGCGTCCTTKAGACTGACAAGGGCTACTGCATTGGGGAGAGGGTCTTTCTCCAATTCCTCAGCRGGGACAATGACACCCATGCTGACCTCAATCAGACGTCGAAGAGCAGTTCTGGCGTCTGTATCGCTGGACGGAGGAATGGTTGGCATGTAGATGGAATCGGATGTGGCGATATCCTTAAAGGGCATACCAACCGCGGTCTTGCAACCGAGTTCTTGGTATAGATACTGAACGTTTTCCTTCGAAAGCATTTCGGGAGTAACTACCGACAAAACGGAACCATCTCTRTGCAAGAATCCACGTGCATCGACAACATCGCCTTCCTTTTGTTCTGGCAAACTTCCGGTTCGACGTTGGTAGGAGGTAACATCTCGCGTGTCCTTGTAGGGCTTCACGGCAGCCTGACGCTCTCTRGCATCTTCATTGATGGCCAATCGTGATTCGGCAATTTCTGCCAAGCGATTGCAAGGTTCGAATTCGAACTCTGGATCCTCCGTCAAGGATACTCGAATGGTGTCTCCCAAACCATCGGCAAGGAGAGTTCCGATACCCACGGCAGATTTCATTCGTCCRTCTTCACCTTCTCCTGCTTCAGTGACACCCAAGTGCAGAGGATARTCCCATCCCATACGATATTGCTCCGCAGCCAACAAACGGTACGACTGAACCATGACCAATGGGTTACTGGCCTTCATCGAGAAAACGAAGTTGTGGTAGTCTTGACTTCTGCAGATATCAGCAAATTCCAAAGCAGATTCGACCATACCACGAGGTGTGTCTCCGTAAAATGAAAGGACTCGGGACGACAGAGAACCGTGGTTAGTACCGATTCTCATACAACGATTCAACTCTTTGCACCGTTCCACCAACGGGTACATGGCATCCAACAAATATTGTCGTTCGCTGATGTAATCTTCTTCGGTTTCATAAATCTTTTCTTCGAAGTCCTTGCGTCCATCAGCAAAGTTTCCGGGGTTGATTCGGATCTTTTCCAAGCAATCTGCAACCATTAAGGCAACCTTTGGCTGAAAGTGCATGTCGGCACAAAGAGGAATGTCGTAACCCTTTTTGAACAAACCCTCACGGATCTTAGCCGCTGCATCGGCCTCTCTTCTACCCTGAACGGTGATTCGCACCAAGTCGAAACCTTCGTCGGCACATCTCATTACTTGTTCGATGGTGGCATCAACGTCCGCGGTGTTGGTAGTTGCCATCGTTTGTCTGACGATTGGGTGTTCAGATCCGAATTTGATGGGCCCGCAGTGAACRGTACGGGTTTTACGTCTGGTGACGAAGCTGAGGTCCTCGCAGTATTTGCCGATTTCTCCATATACCTCRTCTCTCTCTCCCGATTTCCACGAGGGAGTCCACAATACATCCGAGGAATTAGGAGCCGTGTTGGTGGACTACAGGATGCAAAAAGGGAAATGAATACCATGCATGACACCGAATAATACCAAGAAATTGAAGCGAAAAGTCGAAATGAAATGTTGGTGAATGCAGAGAAAGGACATAGTCACTCATAAATGGGAAAAGTTCCTTCACCATGATATGAATTGAGACGAGCATACCAAAATAGAAGATATCCGGAATTCTATTACTGTATTTCTCAACGCCAACGTACCATCGACAAAGAGGACGCATGCTTTCCRGAAAACGATTTCGGAGCGAAGGCGGTGGCTCCTGTCGCCAAGAGGCATGCCGAAAGAGCTCCAGACGTGAATTTCACCATGGTTRTAGAAAATACTCTTTTGTTTCAGCGTCGAAACAAAAAGGTTGGGTTATGATAGATCTACTGAGGCTTCGATTCAATCCTTCGAGCGGTCGAAGGATTTTAGGATTCGATGTCTGTTCTTCGCYTAATACAAGTTTCTACACAGCGTGCTTAGTACGGTACATCCGAAATTCCTGGTCTAGAATCGTAACAATATTTTCAGTAAGAATAATTCACAAACATCAATCAAGCACACTTTGCAACCGCTTCCACGACRCGCAACTTGAAGATGCAAAGGAGGGATGAAGCATGAACGCTTTCCACTTGGCACTGAGAACGAATCTCCATCGTTTTCTGGTAGAATTTTATATCGTATGTACGATCACTATGTAAGAAAATGTAGCAGCGTAGGTAGAAGAACTTACGTCATCTGGCCCTGACTAAGCTAATTAAATTGTTCCAAACKGTTCCGAATTCAASACTATAACTAATTTCATGATACTCTTGCTCGCTCATTRTGCCCGGAACCTTAAAGTGAAATTTTATCATCTTCCCAAATAATAGAGTCAGCACTAGGCGTACTATGTCTATCTGTGTATTGCTATTGCCCCAGGAATGGKTTTGATTCTTACAGAACGTGTCTTGCCGTTGGGTTGTACAATATCCAGAAAGATTGTAAGAACTGAAAGATCGAGGTTCTCTACAATTAAACTGCTGTCCATGACGTCGTAGAAGTAATCCATACTGGTACAGGAATTCTGTTCGCTCTCGGAGGAACAAGAAGGAATCTTGTTGAAGGATCCACCAACTGTTAAGGATATTCGCTTCGTGTTCCTCCGACTATTTTGGGGGAACAAGCCAGGGGTGCAAGGGACACGCTCGAACAGATGCAAGCTCGTATCCCTTTTAATACAGCAGTACGTGTACCACCTTTAGTGAACAGTGTGTTCATGTCTCCTACGGTACGGTACTGCCTGCTAAGAGCTTCACATGGTGATGCTAGTATTCGGAGCTATCAGTAATAGTAGAACTAAAATCACGSCATCTGCCATTTGTCGTGCACCAAGGAATAATAATAGTACTACTAGCAGTACGATTATTAAGTACTGGCTTACTCTGCTTTTTTGAAACATGTCCTGGCTTGCCTTGGTTTGGCAGGAATATCGTACCTATTCCTTCCACAACTTGGTTCAGTACTTCGTCGATAAGAATGTAASAGAGGAACAAGCGTGCTGAAATTGTTGTCATCTAATAAACCCTATTTCTAATATATTGTTTTGCATTTCCAAACTTCCCAACGCAAAACGAACTCTTTCTACTGTCCTCGTCGGTATCGTAGAATAAACTGGTTCACATAAARGCTTGATGTAGAAGGATGTAGAAATGACTCGTTCGTTTTGCGATGCAGTTACACTCGGTGGTGTTTAGTGCAGTGTTGCCCCACTCCCTGTCTTTGGTTTAGGATTGCTTCGCTTGATGGATGCCCACGATATAGAAACGTATGCAACGAGCAGACAATACCTTGTTTCGAAGATATGAATAGCAGCCATCGATATTTTTCTCTTATTTGGAGCGAAAAATTGTGTGCGAATCATACGTACTCGTAATAAACACGCCTTCCTTTGTGTTTATATATGGGGAGGCAATGCTGCGGTAATCCTGTCCARAGTGTCGGTTTGATGGCAGCAAATAACTTCCAGGGATTMAAACAGGACATCGGCCGTGGGTACGACAACTACGTTTGGGTTTTGWTCCGTCACCTCGTACTTGATTTCATGCACATCGGTTGAGAGATCATCGGTTGCGCCGRCGGTTACGGGTGTGCCACAGGAGTCGTTCGCGAATTCACCGGATCCGTTCCTCCGGTTGCAATCGGCACCGTCGTCCTGGCGACGCTTTGATTTCAAAACGCGAGACGATCTGGTACTCCTGAATTCTTCCCTGGGTCTAGATGATTTTCTGTTCCAGAAGCTTTTCTGCTCTTGCAGCGAGACCTCTACGTCGTAGTCTTTTGCACACCTAGTTCGAATGGGAGGATCCTGATCTTCCCCGCGGTATTTTTGCATTTTCGAAGCCAAGCTTCTTGATACTTCTTTCTGGGACTTGCTGATGCATCTGCTAGATTCTTTGAGATTTTTCTTCAGCGAGCTCAGACCCTTTCTTCCCATGGACATCGAGCGCGAAAGTGCCGTGTTTTCTTTTCCCTCGATCGTTCGCGTCGTCGCTCTCAGCGATCGCTCTTCCCCCTTGATTTCTTGCCGCAGCTTGCTCCAGGAGCGGACTTTCTTCAGAGACGCCGACGGGTCGTTCGCGAATTCCAMGTCGTCCGGCACACCGTGGTTTTGTTCCCCGGCCAGCATGGCCTCCCAGAATTTCCGCGTCAGCGTCRCGGGATCTCCCCTGTCGACCTTGACGAAGGTGGTCACGGAAGCCGCGCTCTGGAGCGAGGAGGATCTAGAAACATAGCTGTGGGAATCGTTCTCTTGAAGCTGCCCGTCGGAGAACGAGAGWTCTTCTTGCGAACCCAGGCTGTCAAAGGTTCTGGATCTCAGGCTGAGGAGGCTGCCGTGGTTGCGTTCCGTGATGGAGACAGCATTTCCAAGAATGCTTTCCATCTCGGCTGCCGCCTTCACCTCGTCTTCGTATGGATAGTTCGACTCATCGTCGATGTCGCCAATGGTGGCTTGGACTGGGTCCTCTTCCTCGGTTTTCCGACCTTTGTAGGACCTGAAAAGTTTCATGGCAGGAATGCAAATTACTGTCTAGTGTCGAGGCAGCACCGTAATCAATGTGRATCTCTTACAACCTTTCATGCAAGTTCCGTGTCGTCCTTGATGTATTGTTTTGCTCTTGTAGAGAACGCTACCCTGTACGGTACAGGTTAATGATCGTCTGTTCTCTTGAAGGCAGTACGAGTACGATGGGAGCCCAAAGCACAGATTGATTTTGGCGCCTTGCGGAGGTACGTTCTTTACCGGCACGTAACCTCTCCAGAGAGCGCAATTTATTTTTCGAACAGGTGCTAAAATTTTGCGGAACAAGGATGAGAATGAACAGCGTCAAGGCCGAGCCTGCACTCCATAACCCGATTTMCGCTTGGAAAAATAGCCGTTTAAGGTCTAAACAAATGACATTATTCAATAACGATTTAGATTTACATAATGGCATTCCKTAACAGAAGTTTTCAACGGCGACAATTTTGTCGCATACGCGTGCCCTTCAGTCATTATGTACATCTCCCGCTTTTCATTTTTGGATTTGAATCCGATTATTGTTCCATGGTAAGTACCAAGTAGTACTTGTAGTACGGTAAAGTACCAGGTACTCGAAAAACATTCTGTATGGCGGGCGTAGAAGCTGTTGACTKGATACCTAGATACCTAGTATCAAAATAAAGAGGGTCGTACCGTATCGTACCGTATGGTGGCAAACAAGGTGAGTGCAACATAATCTGTCTGACGTCCGTTTTCGATATGGTAGTAGTACAAGAACCCAAAAAATAAAAAATGATGCTTCCTCTAACCCTTCGTGAACGGTAGATCTACTAGTACTACTGCNCCGTTTTCGATATGGTAGTAGTACAAGAACCCAAAAAATAAAAAATGATGCTTCCTCTAACCCTTCGTGAACGGTAGATCTACTAGTACTACTGCCAGTAAATAGTGCTAGTGCCACTACTACTTGATCTCTTGTGACTTATGGTGGTGGTGCTGGTCCTGGTCCAAAATGATAATTTCTTCTTTGATCAAGATTTTTCCCTGCAAAAACAACAATGATTCTTCTGACATTCTTGTTGCTGTGAGTGCTGCTGGTGCATGCCATCACGCAAACAGGAGGGGGTTGTTACAGGCGGACTCCTACTACTACTACTAGTACACTGGTACTACTGGTAGCAGTAATACTAGTAGTACTACTAGTAGTACTACTAGTAGTACTAAGGTGGCCAAATTGTATGATGCTTACGTGTACTTTGTAGTAGTAGTAGTAGTAGTAGTAGTAGTAGTAGTAGTAGTAGTAGTAGTAGTAGTAGTAGTAGTAGTAGTAGTAGTAGTAGTAGTAGTGTTTATTAGTAGATTGCTCTAATTAGGATTGTGAGACTAAACTAATGAATAAACTGAATTGCTCAAAGGATTCACCACTACACGATCCTTCGTGTTGTGCTGATCCTTTCCTTGTAATCGATAGAGTAATCGATAGTACTAGAAATATACATCCAAGCAGTACAAGTCAAGTGTGTGCTACTTTCCTTAGTTCTCAGATGGCGTACAACTTGGTACTGCTTGTACTGAGCGACTTTAGAACAGAACTCCCAATCGATTAGTTCTGTTCTGAATTCTAATTCTCGTTCTGAGAATTAGTAAAGAGGAAGTATGTATATACAGTTATATACTGATCTGTATATATTAGTGCTTCGATTTGTGTACTAGTATATATATATGATATAGTACTCGTGTACTAGTAGTACTACTAATAGTACTAGTAGTACTATATAGTTTTCGGTCGRTATATATATATATAGTTTTGGGTCCCGGGGACTCATGATTGGATCCACGAGTGATCCTCCGTACTGTTCCTACGGTACTCGTTGCAGATGCTACTAGTAGTAGTACTAGTAGTAGTACTACCTAGTAGAGTGGGCAAGAAGAGAATCATCTTCAGACTTTGTTTTCAGGAATGAAGTACTTTCTCCTTCTATATGACTGTCCTATAGTAGCTAGTGTGACTTTTTTGTTGTCCATGAATGATTGCTGTCCCTAAACTATAGTAGCCACTGTAGTAGGGTTGTTGTGTACTAGTAGAACACCAAAATGATAATCGATGTTCGGAGGTACCACTCTCTRCATAATAGACTTTTTTTCTCATGTGATCCAGCTTGCAATTGTTGCTACCTCCAGACACCAAGCCTGAAGCATTGAAAGCTTCCTCTGTATTTGCAATCAAGTGATCAATATCATCCTTTGAACACTTCTTCTACAGCGTCACAAAAACTATTCGCGACCTGTAGCGAACCCCCCATCGCAACCCCGTCGCATGCCCGAACGCGACCCAATTTTTATGGTCAAAGTGCACGTTGACCTTGCGTCGCGCGAGGGACGAACTAC
>CAACVS010000225.1:220454-256068 GCA_900660405.1 Pseudo-nitzschia multistriata | reverse complement strand
TGCTAGTGCTAGTGCTAGTGCTAGTGCTAGTGCTAGTGCTAGTGCTAGTGCTAGTGCTAGTGCTAGTGCTAGTGCTAGTGCTAGTGCTAGTGCTACTAGTAAACCCACCATGATATGGGGAAATCAATTCCTAGTAAGAAGTTCAAATTCCAAATGATTACTTAATGGCGACAACTATTCTTTTTAAAAAAATTCAAGAAAAACAAGCAGAAGAAGGGACCACCAGTCATAGGCAGCAGTACTATTTGTAGTAGTACAATCTACTACTAGCTATACTTGGAAATAATACTAGTAGTACTAGTACTACTAGTAGTAGTACTACTTGTGGCTGGTTACAACATTTTGCAACAATGAGCTACTGTGACAAGTTTCTTGATTCATAAAATTGGAAAAAAGAAACAGTAAATGTCAGAAGAGATCCTTGTTGCATCCTTCTTCTTGTGTGTGGTGGGTCAAGAAAGTGGCTGGCTGGAATAAAAACCAAGAAGCTAGCTCGCATCTATGATTGTTGCATTTTAGGAATGTAACAAATTGGATGATGAATTTTCAAGAACTTGATTATTGAAGGCAACTCAGCTCTGGTGATGTCTTTTGTGTCATTTGATTGCTATCATTCCTTTCAAACAATAGAATTTCACTAATGTGGACAAAGCTCAAGCTGTTCAAACATGATGTTGGTGAGTTGTCAAAATAATTCCAGGTACAAAGTGATATGGCCTTTTGAATTCTGTTCAAGTTGCTTGTCTCTCAATATGTCAAAATATAGTACAATGTATGATAAAATATACCCTGACGAAATACTGACTTGGATTTCCTGTAACAAGTTTCCAGATTTACTGCCTTGGATCACCTGTCATTTTCAAGATTATCAACCCTGGGACAAAGGCTCACATTACTACTACTAGTGTTAAAGTTAATTTTTTAATTCTGATTTCAATTTACAAAACAAGAGCCGTAATTTTCAGTGATAGTCACTTAATTCTCAATACCGTCATTTTCAAACTGTTTCAGCAAGTGAACAATTAGTAATCTTATCAATGTAAATCACACATAGGATATGCATTTGTGTAACTACTACTAGTATTTTCTTACTTTAAAATTTGAGATTTTGCTAAACAATAATAAAATTATCATTTAACTGCATTCATTTGTTGCCCAACATTTCCACCCTGGTTGTTCACTCAATCTCTCAAGAGCTCAATGATATTCAATGTAACAATTTTAACTCTTATAGTTGTTTGTCTCCTCTTTATAACAATCACCATAGCTATTTCTTCTTTCCTATTGACTACAATTTTCCACCAGAAAGCTGGTCTTCAATAAGTTCTCATATCACTCCCAAATAGATTTTTGACCAGATCCAGAATTGAACCCTTCTACATCTTACTATTATTAGTAGTTGTAGTATGTAATACACCAGGAACAAACAGCAGAGTATTTCTTCCTTGTGCATCACTACTAGTACTACTAGTTCTTCTAGTCATTGTCCATAGCAGCAACAGAATCAATTGGATAAATTAACCATACTAGTAAATTGTAAGCCATTTTATCAAGGTGCAAATAGCAAGAATTTATCATGATACTAATAGTGGCTCATTGTTTTAAAAATATCATTTGATCAATCATAAATCCAGCAGCTATTCAGTCATTCTTGCAGCATTTTCACCAATAGATCTGTAGACCATAGCAATTTTTGGGACTTAAAAGTAATATGACACAGAAATGTAATTTTTTGAAGTTCTAACTTTTGAATTTTTCTGCTGCTAGAAGTCAGGGATCAGAGCCATCCAGTCATTWCTAGCACTATCATATTCAAGTTACTATTTGTCATGGTTCCTAGTAACAACACCTCATGGAATAATGAAAGATCATGAACTTGTTACCAGGGAGGACCCAAGGTTCAATGGTGGTACAAGTAGTTGTTCCAATGGGAGGCCAATACTGTACTAGTATGTGTAGTAATGGAAAGCTTGATGAAAAAGCTATTGTTGTTCTGTTCTGTTCTACAAATACTACACAAAAACAAGATTACAATACAGGAAAATAAAAACTTTCCCCCCCAACCATTTCTCCCCATGTGATTTCCAAACAAGAAAATGCAGTAATCGTCCCCACCAAAAATATCAAAGCATTGCATGATATCACTAGTAGTATTAGCCCTCCCCCCCCTGTTGCTAGAAGGAGTCCATCACTGTTTCCAGTGGTAACACTACTAGTACTAGTAGAAATGTTCCTTTGTTTGGAAGTTGTTGTTTCTGATGCTGCCACTCTGATGTCTCTGATGTTGAAATTCAGGAACTCCCTGACCATGACCTCTCCATTTGATCTCCTGATAAGGATCANCTTGATCACTGCAATAGGACTTGCCTTTTGGCTTGGCAGTGCCCTTTGAAACAATAATGGCATGGTTCTCATCCATCCAGACTGCAAACCACCTCCTTTTGTGTCCTCTAAATCCAGCCCAAGGCCTTCATTGGTCTGTCAGTGTGCTTGATACTTGGTTGCGTCTCCACAAAACCTCCTGGGAGGGAGGTGACACCCCTTGGAGGAGCTAGTAGCATTCTTCTCCCTAGTTCAGAGAGGAGGCTCTGGTTCTGGCCATATAGTGCCTCTTCTAGGTCACAAGGTTAAATATAATATTAAGATTTTTTTATGCTGTGGCACAAAGGAACATTACCTTGTCATATAGTTCTTCAAAGGGAGAAGCCAAACAACAGTAGAATCAAATTGATATGCCCAAAACAGCCCTCTTTGATTGGCTATAAAGAGTGAACCAATGACATAAATCCATAGCACTAAACACAAGAGTATACTACTAGATTAAATCAGTATGACACAAAAAGAAGTATTCCAAATGCCCAAATATTAAGCTTATTTTGCAAGAATAGGTGCAAACTGGACATTGATTTATGGACAGAGGAAGTGCTTTTGTAATGGATGACTGCTGTAGGGGCTATCCCATGATTATTGAAGGCAACTCAGCTCTGGTGATGTCTTTTGTGTCATTTGATTGCTATCATTCCTTTCAAACAATAGAATTTGACTAATGTGGACAAAGCTCAAGCTGTTCGAACATGATGTTGGTGAGTTGTCAAAATAATTCCAGGTACAAAGTGACATGGCCTTTTGAATTCTCTTCAAGTTGCTTGTCTCTCAATATGTCAAAATAAAGTACAATGTATGATAAAATATACCCTGACAAAATACTGACTTGGATTTCCTGTAACAAGTTTCAAGATTTACTGCCTTGGATCACCTGTCATTTTCAAGATTATCAACCCTGGGACAAAGGCTCACATTACTATTACTAGTGTTAAAGTTAATTTTTTAATTCTGATTTCAATTTACAAAACAAGAGCCATAATTTTCAGTGATAGTAGTCACTTAATTCTCAATACCGTCATTTTCAAACTGTTTCAGCAAGTGAACAATTAATTTTATCAATGTAAATCACACATAAGGATATGCATTTGTGTAACTACTACTAGTATTTTCTTACTTTAAAAATTTGAGATTCTTTTGCTAAACAATAATAAAATTATTTAACTGCATTCATTTGTTGCCCAACATTTCCACCCTGGTTGTTCACTCAATCTCTCAAGAGCTCAATGATATTCAATGTAACAATTTTAACTCTTATAGTTGTTTGTCTCCTCTTTATAACAATCACCATAGCTATTTCTTCTTTCCTATTGACTACAATTTTCCACCAGAAAGCTGGTCTTCAATAAGTTCTCATATCACTCCCAAATAGATTTTTGACCAGATCCAGAATTGAACCCTTCTACATCTTACTATTATTAGTAGTTGTAGTATGTAATACACCAGGAACAAACAGCAGAGTATTTCTTCCTTGTGCATCACTACTAGTACTACTAGTTCTAATAATCATTGTCCATAGCAGCAACAGAATCAATTGGATAAATTAACYATACTAGTAAATTGTAAGCCATTTTATCAAGGTGCAAATAGCAAGAATTTATCATGATACTAATAGTGGCTCATTGTTTTAAAAATATCATTTGATCAATCATAAATCCAGCAGCTATTCAGTCATTCTTGCAGCATTTTCACCAATAGATCTGTAGACCATAGCAATTTTTGGGACTTAAAAGTAATATGACACAGAAATGTAATTTTTTGAAGTTCTAACTTTTGAATTTTTCTGCTGCTAGAAGTCAGGGATCAGAGCCATCCAGTCATTACTAGCACTATCATATTCAAGTTACTATTTGTCATGGTTCCTAGTAACAACACCTCATGGAATAATGAAAGATCATGAACTTGTTACCAGGGAGGACCCAAGGTTCAATGGTGGTACAAGTAGTTGTTCCAATGGGAGGCCAATACTGTACTAGTATGTGTAGTAATGGAAAGCTTGATGAAAAAGCTATTGTTGTTCTGTTCTGTTCTGTTCTGTTCTGTTCTGTTCTGTTCTGTTCTGTTCTGTTCTGTTCTGTTCTGTTCTGTTCTGTTCTGTTCTGTTCTGTTCTACAAATACTACACAAAAACAAGATTGCAATACAGGAAAATAAAAACTTCCCCCCCCAACCATTTCTCCCCATGTGATTTCCAAACAAGAAAATGCAGTATTAGTCCCCACCAAAAATATCAAAGCATTGCATGATATCACTAGTGTTAGCCCTCCCCCTGTTGCTAGAAGGAGTCCATCACTGTTTCCAGTGGTAACACTACTACTAGTAGAAATGCTCCTTTGTTTGGAAGGTGTTGTTTCTGATGCTGCCACTCTGATGTCTCTGATGTTGAAATTCAGGAACTCCCTGACCATGACCTCTCCATTTGATCTCCTGATAAGGATCAGGATGAATTGCAATCTCTTCATCAGGGTTCAATCTTCATGAGTTCCATCAAAAGGCTCCTCCAACTTGCATACAGTTGTCCAACCAAATGCCCCCCTGCTCACACACAATTTTTGGGAAGACTGTACAGTCCAGGTCAAAGTCATAGCTTGTGTTGACTTTGCAAGATACAAGGAGGACATGAAGCAATAKAATTTCACAAGTGAGAGTACTAGTATGCATGCTGTCATTTTTGAAGGGCCATGATTGAGAAAATCACTGATCATCTTCATCTTGGTTGTTGATAACACACTAATATTKAACTGTAAATTGATGKATAATTGATTTCTCCAATGCAGCATCTTCTTTTTACTTTGSTCAAACAGCTAGTATCATTCTTATATTATTTTCTTCTGCAGCTTACTTGATAGTGTGATACCTTCCTAGTACTACATAATTTTTGCCACTGGCCTTAAATGTGATAAGTTCATCATGGTGAAGAAGGAATGAAAGGTGTACAATTCCAAACACAAGAATGCTGGTGGGTAGAAAAGCTTTCGACTTTCTTTTAATATTGCACTGGTGATGAACAAAGGTATTCAAGTAGATTGAAAAACTCCATAATGTCAAGAAGATTTCAAAAAGCCAAAGTAGATGCCACAACCTTGTTGCAATAGGTGTAGGGTTTGTTCTGTGAACAAAAAAGACCATCAGCATTATTCATTGAAAGATTGCTTGAAGTCATGTACATTGCCAGAACATAGCATACTAAAGAATTGAAGAGGAATTATTGTCTTTTTCCTTGTGAGAGGAAACAAAGGAGATGTAGTATCCTAACTCACCAATRAAGGAATGGGGGGAACCACATGCAGGGATTAGGATTACTAGTACTTGTAAAAAGATGTCAAGAAATGGTTACAGAAGATGCACTGTTGCTGTTTTTTTCAAGGAGCATTAGAATAACTTCAATCATCCAACACAAATAAGTGTATTATACAACAATGCATGAAATATGAATAGATATATTCTCCTYAAATTATTTTTGTAGTACTAGTACTATGRAGTGGGATGCAGTACATATAGTAGTGTACCACTAGTGTTACTACTAGTGTTGGTTGTAGCARGCATWAAAAAATTGTTTAAAATTCACTTTGGGGCTAGCAATAACATTTGGCAAAATGATGTGGGAAATAGCTTATGTATCAAAATGCACCAAATTTCTAGGGGTATGTTGACATCAKGCATTTTTATTTGTATCTACTACTACTAGTACTTTAATAAATGATAATATTATATTAAATAGCTACTGGCAACAACACTACCTAGTAGTACAACTGGCTAGTTTTCAATCTTTTGAGATTGAATTAGTATTTACAAGGGAGTCTTTTGGGCAAGACTTGATTATATCTTATATACTAGTAGTAGTAGTTGTACTTGAAAAAGTCCAAATTTTGGTGCATKGGAATGATGTTTTTGGACATATATTACAAGTAGTCTGAGAAGTTCTCTATGGGGAGACAGCAAGAATGCAAATCAAATCTCTTTTGGGAACATTTTGTTCATTTGATGAGAGGGGAAAAGATGATATTCAAAATGCTTCTTGTTGACTGCTGCATCAGAAAAGACCAAATTTTGAACAGAGATCTGAGCAACTTTAAAGGCCATTCTTAGTAAGTGTTTCCTTTCTCTGGTGATTTTTTGCTTATTTCTACTTCTCAGTCATTGGTGAAAGCAGACTGGCAAAAAGGTGATGTGAATAGTTGAGCTGCAAAATAGGACACATTAGCCATATATTCTGGGGTGGTGGAAAAGAAAAAATAAACTTCGTATTAGTATATTTCTGAACTTTATGAACTAGAAGAGGCATTAGGAAGGCCAGGACCATCAGTTCTAATAGGAAGAAGGATGTCTACAGCAGTAGTTGTTCCAAAGGGTGGGGTTGGGTACTGGAGGAAGTATTTGGTTGTCATTGCAAATCCTAGTGTAGTCTACATTGGACCACCCAAGACCAATAGAAAGAAATGACTGCACTGACAACAGTTTGAACTGGCCAGCTTGTCAGAAATCATGTCCAAAATCTACCAGCAGTTGGCATACTAGAGGCACCCCCTAAATACAGTTTGGCATTTAGATTGGAATACCAGAATCAAGAATTGTGAGTCCCTCATATTATCCTTGAAGTAGAAACACTCATAACTACTCAGGCTGAATAAATWAACAAATTGTTCCAAATTACTTCCATGACCTCTTGATCCAAAGATGGCTGCATCTGGCCAAAGTATTTACCGTCAGTCCAAACCAGCTAACKCTAAATTGACACTTCAGTCTAATGTGAAGTAATGRTATGAAAAGGATGCATTTCCATTTTCCCAAACCTCGTCACACAATATCACACATGCATGGAGCAATTYAGGTTTCTTGAAAAGTAATGGGTACGTCTTCTATGGCACAAATACAAAAAAGTTTATCGATYARAAGTCAAAATAATATTTCATACTAGGTACATTATCTTGTATGGTTTGATGACACTTGTGTCTTTACGGCCCATTTGTTCAAATCCAAGAGTTCWACCCAGCCAATATTGCCATGGCCTATGCGTGTATACCATTCTGCAAAATCATCAAAGCTAATRTCGTCACGAAGACCCCTACTGCCTTTAATAGCTTGGAGAGTCGCCCATTCGCATCCCATCTCTACTGCTTTCGACATGTTACTAATCGAGCAGTCGCACTTGTCGCCATTCATCATTGTCATCGCATCGTCAATAAAGTCTGAATCCAGTGCMGTGGCCGAAGCCAATTTCACCAGAACCAAYAAAAACGAACGCAGATATCGTGTTACATCTGACCTTTTTAGAACTCCCCTCTTTTCTGTGTCTAAAGTRTCAAATGCAAACTCTAGTTTGTCACTTTTTTTCCCACGACAAAGAAGAGTAAAACCACAGGCAATATCAAGAGCGTTAGCTTTGCCTACCCCGCTGTAATCGAACGCAAAGAATATATCGTTCAACAACRTCGATAAAGTTCGCTGCGTTTCRACACTCATCGTTCTCGAAACGATGACTTTGCGCATGGCCGAGTCAAAACCCTCCTTAGTCAGAACATAAGGAGAAAGGTGAGAGCTGGATTTCTCACGATCAGCTTTCGCCAATATTTCTCTTGATGCCTTCTCACAATCAACCTTATGGAGTTCACATTCCATCAGAATGTGACGAAGATGGCTTATTCTCTTCTGACTCATCGAAAAAATGTAGCCATCATGACTGTCGTCAGTTATTATGTATATTTTCAAAGCCATAGAGTTCTGATTTTGTTGCATATTCTTCGCTTTAGGAGATGGCTTCGGAGAATACTTCGGAGAGAAAGGAAAAGATTTCACGAGCTTAGAAATTTCAGCATCTTCCTTGTCATGWGATGTATGTTGTATCAGAAGCAAGTCCATTTCGTCATCGATACTGTCCATCGGTAGGAGATTGTTTGGGTCATCGTCGAAAAACGACCCATCCATTTCAGCATCAGGAGGAGCTGGCGGGCAATCCGAATCTGGTAATCCTGATCCAAGAGTAATGCCAGGCGAAGGCGGCGGAGCACGTTTCATTGGCATATCGGCCGTTGGTGGCGGTGGTGGGCATTGCTTCTCAAACGAATCAAAGTTTTCGACAAGTACCCATTTTGTTAAATCGAGCAGCTCCAACCATGGCGCTGTCTCATATCCCCCTTCATTATACCATCGACCGAATTCTTCAAAGTTCAAGCGGTCCTTTTTTCTTGTTCGCCATTGATACCGCATCACATCGTCTGTCACCATATTGGCAGTATCTGCGATGTACCGATTGACRGCGTCATCAGATAAATCCCAACTTTGTCGACAGCATGAAAAYGTTATGATCAAAAAGGATCGAAGAAATAGAAACAATTCTTCTCCATCCAAGGAATTTAGAGCTGGATGATTCTTCTTGGCTTTCTTACTTCCAAATTGACGTCGGTCAAACAAACTGAAGGCGAAAGATAGTTTTGTTGACTTCTTTCCTCCACATAGCAAGGTCAGCCCACCCATCAGTTCGTTCAAAGCAACTTGATCGATCTGAACGAGATCRAAGCTCCGGAAGAGATTTGCGAGAAGATCTAAGTTATTAGATTTYGAATGACCACTGGCACTTCGTTTTCTGCTCGTCTTWACTTTCTTCTGAATTGTGCCTTGCATGCATTCGACAAAGCTGGCCTTGTTGATCAACATCGTCTTTGATATGCCCGCATTCTTGGGGTATTTCTTCGCTGATTGTTTGAGAGCAAGATCGTGTAATGTTGACCATATTTCTTCTGGAGGGTACGGTAGCAAGCCTAGCTGATCAACGACTCCTCTTACATAAGTTGCGTCTTCTTTAAGGACGACCAGAGAGCACTGATTTGCGAGAGGAAAATTGAACAGAATTTGAAGGGCTKGAGGAGGGTGCGAATGACCGAACGATGTCAAATACATGCTATTAGAATTTGAAACCGTAGGATTGCTGGGGTGACGATGACGATTCGTCGTATGATGTTGGCGGGTTGGTCTAGGAGAGAGGAACTCAGGCGACGAAGGCTTTAGTCCAGGGAACGCTGGAAGCGCATCATGTGTCATTGCAGGGGACTTCGGATAGACTTCATCCACAAGAGATAGTAACTTCTTCAAATCAAGGAGCTCGAGCCATGGTGCAGTATTAAAGCCTCCGCTAGAATACCAGGAGGCAAAGGCCTCAAATGTGTGTTTCACCTCACTGGTATCATTTTCTGGAAGACCAATATCTTTCAGAAAATGTCCCARCGTCCAACTAGCTCCATTTTCAACAGCAGAGTACATTAGTTTCCGTGTAGCTGCATTCAATTTTGGTCTCATGATACCATCGGATGAGGAGGTCAAGAAGGAAATTCCAGCCAACATCGTCAGATAGGATCGCAAAAAGTGAACAAGTTGCTTGCTTGTTAGACCTCTTCCCATCTGKTCCTCAAGRAATTCGAACCCTGTAGCCAACTTAGAGCTCTTGTTCCCAGCGCAGAGAAAACAGAAACCGACTGCAAGTTCATGCGTAAAAGCCTCCCCCGATTCAAGAGGTGGAATGCCTGGAGTGAAGCATCCGAAAAAGTCCACAAAGCAAGAAGAAAATATATCTTTATCYGATTTGGAGAGTCTTTGAGAAAAGCCCGAGCCTAACAGTTGATGCAGGCAAGTATGAAAYCGTTCAATCGTCATAATTTTTCTTTCTWTTCCTTCGTGCATTCGGGCTTTCGAGGCATCGAGTAAAATTGTAGTAATTTCATGACAAGACCGATTGATGAGACCCGTTTTCTCTACCAAGGAGCGAAAGGTTTTGAGATTCTCTTCAGTAATAGTAATGCAGAACGGTTGCTCTCCTTCTTCTTCTGGTATAGAACCAGAAAAGTCAAAGGAAAGAACGGTTCTGCTTGAATTCTTGCTCACGTATGGAGGAGCTTGGMTAGAAACTTGTGTACGAGATTGTGCCACGGAGTTACTTGTAACAATTTCCGCCTTCTTCGCTGATTCTGTTTTCAGTTTTGGTTCCGTGGAATTCTCAGTTTTTTGCACCGCGGTCACTGCATCAGAAGAAGACGTCTTCTTGACTGGAACCGAAAGTGGATTGGTCTTTGCTTGCTCTGGTACCGGTTTTGGTCGCGAAACTATGGGTTGCGTTTGAGGCTTGGGCTGGTTTTTCGTTTGAGAGGGGACAGAAGTTTTTTCCGTTGAACGCTGGGGTGTCTTCCATCTCGACAGGTTCAGCAAATCCAACCAAGGTGCTATTCTCGCTCCTTCTGCCCGCCTCCAGCTCTGAAAGATGGCAAACGTTACTTCCACACGATCGCTACTGTTATTCCCCGACTTCTTTACGGCAAACTTGACAAGCCGATCTGTCGCATAAACTGCAATTTCCTCGAATTCCTTGTGGACGGACGATGTTTTTACCACATCGTTCTCCTCCTTGACAGGGACAACAGTCGAATTGTCAAAGGATACAGTTGGTGTCTGTAGTGAATGATGAACCGAGTCAACATTCTTTAACACCTCGTGTTTGTCCGAACTCATCTTCTTGATATCGTTTTCTGGCGTATTTGGCTTTCTTCGTTTCACTCTGGGTTGCTCCCCGTTCTCTTTATCTCTCATCTCTATTTGCATCTTTGCATTCTTCTGAATGCATGATGCAATGGCAACAATWACTGCCCGGAAGAGTGAAAGTGCTCCATCACGGCTAAGACTTTTCCCCTGTTCGACATCTTTATCGTCCCCCCCATTTGTTTTGATGTCTCCTTCACTGGACGACCCTCGGCATTTCTTTCCCTCGCCGAGAATATCAAAGATTCGTTTGATTTTCAGGTTGAGGTCCATTTCGGAAAACACCATGACGCCGGCGTTGATTTCTCTTGGAGATGAACCAGAATATTTCATTCTATCCAGAAAGGATTGGAGCATGGTGTTYTCACACTCTCGCGCTGCTTGATATATAAGCTCGTGCAAAGGCCGCCTGCAGCTACCAGAGTCCTTTGTTTTTCGAGTTGCTGCTGTTTCGGTGCCATCTTTKGTACTTTCGTCCTCTGAGGTCGAAACTGCTGGTCGCAGCGAAGGACCGCTCGATGAATCATCGGCCCCGTGGCTGTTCTCGGTTTTATCGATTCCAGTCGTTGTTAGCGGTGGCATAGACGACTCCACTGCGATGGGACTGCTGCCAACATCGCAGGGAAGCGTTTCCGTATTCTTGCCCTCCTGTTGCTGTATTTCAACCAACTTYTTAGATAATGCCTCGCTTGCTTCTAGGACGCGCTTCACGTCATCCTGTGTGATCGATAGTGTTATCGAAGGAACAGGGTTTTCTGTTCCACTAGCAGAGCTACTCGTTCCTCCATTCGCGSTAGCGGAACACGAACTTTTTGGATKATTGGCAGCATGTCCTATAGGTGCATCCTTCAATGCAGCCACGKTAGCCATTGTTTGTTAGCTGTATTCTGTTCGTCAGTTCGATTCTCTTCGATGCGCTAGGAATCTGTCAGTCTATGACTCTCTCGGAGTCGATACGGTACTCGGAAGCAGATTTCGTTTCGTTCCAGGGCGATGGCTGATCGAAAAATGGAAGGACGAACGGATGGATCGATGGGTATAGTTTGAGTGCTATTGCTGTGGCTACTGCTTACTAAAGGTATTGTGATTCATTCACAACTCCTGGTCTTTTACACATGTAGTAAATGGTAGAAATGCACCAATGATCTCCACCGTGTTTCAAMCTCGATGGCAATGTGATGCGTTTTCTTTCTCAATGAATAGCAATGCTTTGAAGGAAAACTCGCTGGAGWGTACAACTCTTAGATGTTGTGGCGTTGTTCGGCTAAGCTTGAYCGAAATCCTTTCGGCCCGAACGAAGACCTGTACGGTACTGTAGAGCGTTGTTCSTCTAGAACTTGCCACGCTGACTCGCAAATATTGATTTTAAATATTGTACGTAGGACTACGTGAAATGCAGTAGTCAGCAAGCCCGGACTGCGAATTAATGGGTGGTTTCAAAAATTCATGTTTTGGTCGCGCTGTTCTCCATAGTAACACTAAATTGAAATCTTGCTTCAGTAATCGTACTTGTCCGTAGAAATTCAGTAGTATTTTGACGTGTACGGAGACGAGAATTCGAAACTCCGGTAGAATCCTATCCTCTGACGGACCAGAAGTACCGTACCGTACCGTACGATACAGTCCACGACTACGTACTGCAGCGTGACAAATATTATTTTTTTAAACAAAAATCTAGCGTTGGGTAAGTAAAGTACAGTACTGTATTGATTTATGATAGTTTCAACGTACATATGGTACCGTACATTACAACTGTAAGTGGGTGCGGTATCGTAGGGTATGTACTGTGTACCGCCCATTAAACGATCATACTAAAATTATGAAGTTCAGTACTGTACGTACTAGAAATGAACTAAATATATCACGACATACGTTTCTTCCTACTGTACGATTCAAGGCAGGTAAAGTACTACCGGTAAATTTATGACCCCTTGCCTGAGTACAAGAAGCTTCGCGTATCGTCATCATGTGGTCTTTTTCTCTCCCATGGTTTTCTCGTTCCTGGATTCCTGAAAATCCAAATATCCATATCGGTACTTGTACATCATGACCCCTGACTTAAAGGACGTAAAGAAAGTACGGTACTCGTACTTTACCGTTAGCCTAACGGTACAGCCGGTATCAAGCTCTGCTTGTAAGATTATCTACTGGTATGGGTAAACGAATCGAACGGTATCGTACGATGGTATGGCTCCGAGCAGAACATACAGGGTACTACGGTTGCGTACTTCKTATGGTGGTACTTACATACTATCGGTATGTCGGTATGTATTGTCCCGGGCGTGATTTCCATAGCATTCAAACAGTCGTTCTCAGATTGATTCTTGTGCACTCGTAACAGAAGCATACGGTGTCRCACTCATTCCGAACGTATCGTGTCCTTGCCATCGCAACCCATCCATACGCACAATTCCTTAGTATCGTAGATRCCGTTATCATGATTGAGGTGCTTTTGAACGACAGGCTGGGAAAGAAAGTGCGCGTCAAGTGCAACGAAGACGATACCATAGGGGATTTGAAGAAACTCGCTGCAGCCCAGCTTGGAACACGCCCGGAAAAATTGAAGATTCAGAAATGGTATACCGTCTACAAAGGTGTGTGGTATTTTCTTYTAGAAGGCTTGCAGTGCCGAACGCATGTGTCCGGGTGGTGGAGAAATGCRATGGGTGGTATCCCCGCCTCGACACGGACAACATTYGACAAGATAATTGCACCAGCGACTCACTGACCATGTCATGATTGCCATTTTTTCATTGCAMCCTTTGCCGTCGAAAACAGATCACATCTCGCTGGAAGACTACGAAATCCACGACGGGATGAGCCTCGAATTGTATTACCAATGATGGACGGGTTTTGTTCCATTCTATAGACGAGGGGAATCTAGAAATAATTCTTGGAAATTTGTCCGTCAAAATCATTTCTGTACTTTGCTATCGAATCAATCGATGTTTTTGGCGGAGGCTGGAGTACACCGAGAGAAGACGTCGTGTACGTGCGGCCACGGACCACACGCGCGGAAAAATCTCTTGACCTTGCGGCAGTTCTGGTTCGCTCGGCACAGAGAGAGTATTCTTATGATGCCATTTCTCTGCCGGCATCGCAATCACCCGCACGGATCGGGCTCAGAAAGGGTCATCTGAATTCCCTGTAAACGATCTACCGATTTAGAATGCTGGCAAAGTTTTGTGGAACAATGTGCAAGAGGAAAACGACAAGAAAGTAGATAGTTGCTCATCAACCAAACCTTAACACAGGAGCAAATAAAGATGCTATTTTTGCCAAGAAGTTGAGGTATTTTATTGCTGAAGTAGTTGTTTTCATTACTTCTGTGTTTTGATAGTACTTGTAATACTAGTAGTGCCATATTGTACCAAGTTCATGTCATATTATTACTGCTACTGTCCTATGCACTGTTCTTCTTCTTTCACCAAGTTCCTTCTTCTTGGCTCGTCTGAATGGTGCTGTCAGCAAGAATAGTAGCAGCACCACTCGAGTAGATCTTACAGTAAACAATCAATGCATTCAGTGATTCTTTCAACATTCTTCMTACTAATACTAATAACTAGTAGTACTACTAGTATTGGTGTCTTTGTTGTGAACTCTGCAATACCACCAAGCACCAGAATATACAGCCACAAGAACAATTTGAGACAACAACAACAACAACAAGAACAGGAAGCTGCAAAGGAGATTAGCAACGGAAAAATGGTCTGTATGGCGTCCGTAGTTTAAAGATGGAACGATTTAATTTTCACCACTCCGATCGATTGACACCATACGAGTTGCTAGTACGGAACCTAGCTATGACTAGCACGTAGCAGTAAAAACCAACGACCTTCAAGGTCGCGCCTCYAAATGCTGAGTGAATCGCCGTCATTGAACACGAATTTATTGGTTCCTCAATGCCACTAGTAGAAAGGAAGTATCAGCCTTGATAGAACCTCTGCATCTTTACATTGAATAGGAGCAGACCGAAGCTGTATAAAATCAGGTCGAGAAAGAAGAAAAGAAAAGTCATGTCGTCGCCTTTCACACCCGAGCACGTTGCGGAATGGATCTCATTTGGTCCCAAATTGAAGGGAAAGCCAACGCCGGAGCAACAAGTAGCAGCGCAGGAACGAAAGAAAAAATGCACGGAAATGAAAGTTCGTTTGGCAAAGGAATTGAACGACCCTGCTTGGACCGAGAAAAAGATCGAAAAGGAGCTCGATCGCCTGGTCGCGGMAGGTGAATCGGCGGCCAACGAAATACCTCGCCCGGCCTATCTGGACCCTCCCAGCGGAACCCGCGACTTCTATCCAGCCGAGATGAGGGTGCAAAACTGGTTGTACGGAAAGTTCCGAGAATCTGCTCGTCTTTTCGGCTTCCAAGAATACGACGCCCCGGTCCTGGAGCACGTTCAACTTTACGAACGCAAGGCCGGCGAAGAGATTGTTGATCAAATGTACAACTTTGTCGACAAGGAGGGCGACCACGTGACTCTCCGTCCCGAGATGACCCCTACYTTGGCCCGCATGGTATTGAACAAGACGAACTTGCAAACGGGCGAGGTGCGAGTCCCACTTCCCCTCAAATGGTTTTCCATCCCACAGTGCTGGCGCTTCGARACCACTCAGAGAGGACGCAAACGAGAGCACTACCAATGGAACATGGATATCGTTGGCGTCGATCACGTCCACGCTGAATTGGAATTGTTGGCCGCGGCTGCTTACTTCTTCAAAAGCTTGGGRATTGGATCGGATCTGGTTGGAATCAAGGTCAACTCGCGAGCGGTTTTAGAGGCTGTCTTGGCCAAGCACGGAGTCAAAAAGGGACAGAAAAACCCGACCGATGGTGGAGACCTATTTGCTAGCGCTTGTGTCATTATTGATAAACTCGACAAGATTGGAGGGTGTGCGGTGACCGAGCAACTKGCCACCATCGGAGTTAGCAGTGAGTCTTCGGCAGAAATCCTSAAGGCATTGGAAGCACCAACCATCGAAGAAYTAGCCGCCCAAATCGGTGATGACTGTGAAGCCATCCACGAGGTCAAGCGTCTCTTCGAACTTGCYGATGAGTACGGAATCGGAGATTATCTCGTCTTTGATGCTAGCGTTGTTCGAGGTCTTGCGTACTACACCGGAGTTGTCTGGGAAGCATTTGATCGAAGTGGGGAACTTCGAGCAATCATGGGAGGTGGACGCTACGACCGACTGCTAGAATTGTACGGAGGAGARAAGTGTCAGATTCCATGTGTTGGCTTCGGCTTTGGCGATTGTGTCATCATGGAGCTTTTGAAGGACCATAATAAACTGCCAAACTTCGTCGGATCCGGAGTCGACTATGTCGTCTGTTCCTTCAGCCCCGATTTGTACGGACAAGCTGCTAATATTTCCTTGAAACTGCGCATGACAGGTGCCAGCGTCGACTTGATGCCAACACCCAAAAAGAAGGTTGCTGCGAGTTTCAAACACGCCGATAATGCCGGTGCTCGGCGCATGGTCTTTGTTGCGCCCGATGAGATCGCCAAAGGAGTTGTCCGAATTAAGGATCTACGAACCAAGGACAAGAATGGAAATGCCATTCAAGTGGATTGCCCTCTAGATGCACTAGATACGGTCGATGATTTGGTTGCGAAAGCTGTCGAGGCCGCATAAGCTCTGCGGAAAATTTAAGTTGTGATAAAATGTGGATCAAATAAGCTTTCCTAAACACACGAATCCTATTGTAATATCGTAATATCGTATTTCACTTGACACKAATCACTCGTTCCGACAAGTAGCGTTACCCAGACTGCAATGGAGTCACCAGATCTGATAAAGTCATGCCGCGTGTTCCTTCTACCACGGTTCGATTCCCATTAGTCGCTTTCCAATTTCGGTGAAAATACCTTCGTCGCTTGATGACGCAATCTGATCCTCATTACTACACGGACTTTGCTCCTCTGGTATATGATTCCACTGGTCTCGGATCGGTTTTCGTAATTTCCAGGCTAGAAGTTGATTTTCAACGTAGCGCCTATTTAGCTCAATGTCTGGTAAAAACGAAGCATATACAACGGCACGCGGAACACTCTTATTATCATTCCGATATGCATTGGCATGCGGGATTCGATTGTCCCAAAAGACGGCACTTCCTGCCTTGACGGAAATGTGATTCACTCGTTTCATCACGTCGGCATCTTCTTTCGGTCGAATATGTGTGTATTCACCAAGGCATGGGGCGGCTTTGTTGATTGTAGCTTTGYTTTGACCGATCGCAGTTTTATCGCCATTGCGGATTTTTGTCCAAGCATCAAAGGTGCGGTGAAATCCTCCAAGGACTGCCTCAAAGCCTCCTGTATTTGCTTCAAGATTATYGGTCAGAGATACAAAACACTGAATAGGCCGCCATTTGTTTGTGTTTTCATAGAGAGTATCAGGGCAGCAATCTAAATGAGGCGTCAGCGACCGCTGTATGGATCGTAACTTCTTCTTCTTTTTACTCGTCACCGATGTAACACCGTTATTGCGTTTGTAGATGCGATCCCCCCATTCTTGTGCCAATTCGGTCGGCAATCTATACCCTACTCTATCAATATAACAATAGCCCTTATTTTCGAAATCGATATCTCCCCCGTAAGGATGCCACTGAAAACGTTGATTCTCTGGTAGCGAGTCTTTATCTCGTCCGCCGCAATTATATCCTGCCTTCCAGAGTTGTTGAGTTATCGAAAAGAGCTTCGGATGGGTAGCAATCAATTTAAGTTTCCAGTCGTCGTGAAAAATGTCTAGCACACCACCGCTTCCGTTCGTAGAAGAGAGTTTCTGAAAGGCGAGAGCCGATTCCTCGTCTTCGACATCGATCGATTTGATCCCACGCCTCCGTAGTGATTCCAACAAACCTTTCTTGGCTTCCTCTAACTCGTCATCAGCGAGAATGTTTTCTACGACCAAGACCCCGTTTTYTAAATATTCGTCAATTTTATCTTGGCCGAGTTTGAAGTGTGGATTTGTTATGGGCATGGTGTCAAAAGTAGTGATAGAGCTTGACCAATCGGGAGACTGGTGCCTTGTCTGGGCATCTGATATCAGATACAGACSATTGTAGTTGGATTTGACTTTTTCTTGGATTGATGTGTGTTCCTTGTTCTCGTACGTACCAGGTACCGAACAGGGCGTTCCAATCAAAGGTTGGAATGGATCAAATTAAATAAATAAATAAATATTCCGATTGGTACTGGTATGACTGGAAGGGCAACAAAAACACTATCAACTTATTTGGATATGAACATGAGAGGAAACATGAAGACTGCATGGTGATTAATGCAATTAATATACAATGAAAATGCTAGTTCTTCTGTTTTTCAACTCAATTCAAACACTGTTGCAAATTGCTCTGGTGGTTCAACTGTGCRTATGGCCTGTTACATTTCAAAGTCAACCAAGCAACAAAGAAGAGGACACTGAAGTGTATGCTACTACTAGTGCGACAGGGAAACACATTTTAAACAAACTTCAACAAGTTTACAACAGTGAGGAAGACAGTGAGTGCAATCTTGCAATGTGCAAACAAGGAGTTCATGCTTTGATTGGAGCTGTCAATTTAAGTCAAGCACAAAGTCAGACATTCCTTCTTGTTTCTGGTCCCATGATGGCAAGCCTACTATCTCCTTCAAAATAATGGGTCTCAATTCCATTTTTCTCRTGAATTTGAATTTCATGCTGGTCTTGATTGTTTTGAGAGAAAGACAATCAAGGAATTCATTTTGGATTCAAATAGTTCCAAACAAATGCATTGTTGCATTTCTTAAATCTCATGTTGCAAATTATTTGTGCAGGGCACCAGGTGTGGGAGTGACTATCTAATAGTGATGTAAATTGTGTGCTAGAAGAAAAGTGAGTCGATGCTCTTATTGAGAATTGATGAGCTATGAAATCTAAGACCGATCAGACTGAAGATCAAGTGATGTGTGAATYGAAGAATGAGTCAAGTCACTCACGCAAGTGAATGAACTGAGTCATGTCAATTGTATGGATCCATAGGATCGAGTGAGTCATATATGTATGGTGTGTATGAATCATAGATACGTGTCATATGTATGTGTCGTATATATGAATCATGCCCACAGTCTGATATCCTACGGACAGCACCAGGGACACTTGAAGATGTTCCTGTTTATGAATTTTTCTCTAGGAGCTTTACCACAACAAAAGGAATTGAGTCAAAGAAAAAAAAAATGGATCGGTCAACTCCTCCACACCCTGTAGCAAAAAACACTTGAAAATTTCCAAAYGTGAGAAATCAGCAATTCTGTTGGTAAATTTCTTAAGGTTTCCAAACAGTGAAAGTTTTGGAGGTATCCYCATTGATGATGTTAACATTGATCATCTAAAAGATACTGATCATTGCTTGTTGRCAATGGCAAAAAGTGGAAAAAATGGAAAAACAGCAATGATTCTACTTTTTCCATTCAATCAAAATATTTACCAAAATTCAGGGATATTCTAAAAAGTGGAACATTGAAACTGAGTCATCAGAAACTGCTGAAAAATGCCCATGATTGCTACAGCAGTTGTTGGTATTGGYGTTGGCATATGTTCTGGTGTATTGCTGCTCCTCCCCAATTTTGGGAGGAACTGGCAGTATTTCTTGTATGAGCTGGGACTAAAGAAACTTGTCCAACAAGACATCAGCACCACCAGTGTCTTTGTCTTCAGTCTTGGTTGGTTCATTGTGCCCATCATAGCCAAAGACAAAGCTGCCCCTATTATTGTTRTTGGRTGGAATGGGACCACTCAGGCCATGTCTATAGTAGCCCCTCTCACAAGAATTGCTGCTTATCTTGGCAGTGAGAGGTGCTCTGCTGTCAAGTTTTGAGGAGCTGACAACAAGGAATTGGTCCTCTTTCATTTTGAAGTGACCAATGGTGATGCTAATGAATAAATACTAAATATTCAACTACTACTGGTGTACTACAAAGTCTTGGGAGGGATTGTGTTATCTTTAGTCTTAGAATGACCTCTTACAACAACAATGACTGAATATCCAGCAAGTCATGGGAGGAGGAATTGGGTGCTCTTGAATTTTGGAATGACCAATGATATTAACAACTGAACATTCAACAAGTAGTGCTCTTTTGGGGGGATTTTGGCTCTCTTTAATTTCAGGATGACTGGTCACRACTATGACCAAGAATTCTTCAAGAAATCTTCTTGGGAGTAATTGGGTTCTCTTGAATGTTGGAAGAATGGCCAATTGTGACAATAACTGGTGATCTTTTTGACCTGTCGYGGTAGGATTTGGTTCTCTTTAATTTTGGACTTAATACATCCGTAGCTGTACTGATTACTAGTAGTATGACTGATTTTGTTGAGTCTTCDGGGGAATTTGTTTCTCTTAAATATTGAAATGAATGATGATAACAATGACTGATATTTTTGAGTCTTGTCAGGATTTTGGTTCTCTGAAATCTTGGAATGACCAATGATAACAATCACTGATTTTTTGAGTCTTGGGAGGAAGGAATTGGTTTCTCTTTAATTTGGAATGGCTGATGACAGCAATGACTGCTTTTTTTTCTTGGAAGGGATTTGATTCTCATGAATTTTGGAATGACTGATGACAACAATGACTGTTTCTTGGTAGGAACATGGTTCTCTTAAATTTTGGAATGACTGATGAAAACAATGACATTTTTTTCATTCTTTGGGGGAATTTGGTTCTCTTTAAATTTGGAATCCATTCTTTGGGGGAATTTGGTTCTCTTTAAATTTGGAATATCTGATCATAATAATGACTGAACACAAGAGTCATGGGAATTTCGAAATGAGACTGCTTTAAGCTGCTGCATTTTGTCATGGTACTACCTTTTTTGCTATTTTGGGGTACCAAGGTCTACATGGACTGTACATTAAGAAAAACTAATTTCTTTTTGWTTGTTTGTTAAGTCCAGAGCAGTGAGAATCATCAAGGCTTCTGGCTCCTATGCAAAAGTGTAGGCAACAGTCCAGTGCACCATAGCCAATKTTTTTAAATATTTGGATGAGAAAGCCTTATTTCAATCAAACAAGTTGATTGACACAGTTGAGAGCTAAGAGGATGAGAGTGAGCATTTTTCCAATGTAAAAGTACCTAACAGGCGCTCCCCACAGTAACTATTTGGAAATCATGAGAGATGAGAACTTTYAGGACAGAAATGTACATATATTCAGATTCTTTGGATGCTATTAGTCGTTTAAGTCTTATACCTAGAGGAAAAGGATTTTATTAATTTTTGTCGGTATTAAGTTGGTACCCCAAAGCAACTCATGGGTGTGTTCTAATTAGGAATGGATCTCTCATGCTAGTACGAAAAGAATTTCAGTGGTATGGTAGGTAGTGATTCTTCACTGCCATCACTACTTTTTGCTGGCGATGTGGCTCCGACTTTTTCAATAAAGTAGACGGCAGGTCCCGGAGATTCGATTGGCTTCTCTTCTGCTGCATCATCGTCATCGTCCGATGGGACCTCAACATCGCTGCCATGAACCTCAACGAGCCAATGGAAATCTCCTGCAGCCCTCAACCCAGGAACAATGACGTTATTCAACCACTGCAAACCACTCTCGACCCGTGCATTCAAATGCGAAATAATGATGATATAGCCTGAAACTTTCAGTACCCTTGCACATTCAGCAACAATKTTTCGACAGTTTTCTTGGCCGCCTCCCTCACTATCAGATAGCATGGCATCTAGTGTTCCTTTCTCAAGGATCATTTCAAAGCTTCCATCTGGATAAGATAACTGCCGCGCATCGGCCACTTCATAATGTACTTGTACGCTCTTTTCTTTTGCGTCGCGATCTAATTCAGCCTTTAGTTGCTCTTCTTTCATCATTTCAATTACATTTTTCGAATAATCTGAACAAACAACTTTTTCAACGATTGATGCGGAGTCTTGTTCAATCGAAGTTCCATACTCCTGAATCGACAAAGCAAGATCTCGACCAAGTGGAGCGTCCCCACAGCCAACTTCTAGAATTGAGATTGGGCCATTCTTGGCGAGGCCGACTCGAACGACGGGATCTTCGTCATCATCGTCATCATAATCTTCCATTTCGATCACTTCAAAATCATCGCTTTCGTCCCCRCTKTCGTCACTATTCTTGGCATGTTCCAAATGTGAWTTTTTTTTTTGGTGTCGTTCGTCGTTCATTTGCTGTGACGAAAGATCAGCGTCATTCCCACCACGGCTTTCGGCGCCTTTTTCATCATCAGTATTATTGTGGGTTTCTTTCTTTGTKTTTTTATTTTCTATGTCAACGTCAGTTTTACTTTTATTCACTTCATCGTTGTCGTCATTGTCATCACCRACATCACCACCTAGAATCAATGGCATGAGAAGAGGGGCTAAATCATCGAACTTGAAGTACCAAGCATGATACGGTTCTGGATCTTCTTCGCCTCCCGTTTCGTCCGCAATAGAATTCTTCTTGTATCTATCTTCCCAATATTCCTTCGATCCATACGMGGGGGTAGGCTTTTCTTCTGTTCGGCTTCCAGTGTCGGAAGCGACGGGCGTATCATTTGCGTCTGCAATTACCTCCACTCGGGGTCGCTTCCTTGGTTCCGGAGATGTAGCTGAACTCTGTGTAGTCATTATCTCCAATTATAGAAAGGAAAACTCGTGTTCTATCAAAACCTTGAGAAGCATCTCAAGTTCTGTTTGACAGTATTCTATTACTATGAAGGAGAGAAGTACGGTACGAGTTACTACTATTCTTGAAAAAAATATTGTTYGTCAAGTTTTCGGTTGTTTCGTCGGATATTTTGTGTGGTGTCGGCAAAAATCTCGTTTTTTGATATCCGCGCGTTTCATGCGAAACTTCAGAACAGAATTCAACTCGATACTACGGTACCGTTACTACCATAGGGTACCTACCATACATATGTACTACAATAGCTCGTATTGTTCCAACCGACTCCAATATATTCACTGCGTTACATTACGAACATAGTAGACGAACGTACCGTACGTACCGTTCGGCGTACGACGCACCCACTCGGGGGGTATCGTACGGTACGTACGTACGAAGATGATCTCATGATCTCATGATTTTTGATTTTTGAATTTTGTTTCTTCTTTGATGTGAATGTGATGCCTCAAGCCTCACGCGCGATGTTCAATCTACGATTTCGTTACTCGTACGCACTACGAGCAAAGTACGTACTCGTACTCGTATCAATCAATCAACTTCCAAATCACACCGATTGTTACGAGAACGAACGAAAAATGTGTCTCGTTTATGTTAACATCGTTGAACATTTTCCAAAGTGTGAAGGGATAAGTTGACGATTGCGTCATACTTAAAATCATYGTAGATACGATCCAAAGCAKCAGCATTGTGATTATTTTCGACACCTTCCCAAACCTATGCAAATAATGCAATCCCGTAGATTTCGCGGGGAAGGACCAACCAATCATCACACCTCATTGTTTGTGCTGATATGTGCCGTCCTATTATCAAATTCATTGCAGCCTCTCGCTTGGTTGTTCCAATCATCCTTGCCCATTCATAATTCATCTCCTCGATTCCATCAAAATGCAAATGGTTCGCATCAAAGACAAAAGAGCACTGCACTGTCGATTTCGGCATTCGATAATGGTGCCACACAATCAGAAGAGCCCTCGAATGCGCCAGCAGCGTCTGCATCGACCTTATTCCGATCACCAATTTTTGGGGACATTAGACGTCTTCGATTATCGGAAGACGAAAAGGAAGATTCTTTCTTGGCTGCGATGGGAGTTCCGACTTTTGYTGCTTCTCTTGACTCTACAAGCAACGAGAACAGCGAAAACACAGTACATCTTACCGATGACCCACTCTTAGCAGACAGGAAGAAACCTCGGGGTTTAGAGGGAGCCCTGAACCATGGACCAGCATTTGTTGTCGATAATGTGTTAACTAGGCAAGCYTGCGAGCAAATAATCTCTGACTGCGAGCGTCTTGTCTTTGGTAATTTTAAATCTGGGAAAAATAATCAYGGGGCACAGCAAATTGTGGTAGATCCGTCTACAGCTGATGCAATTGCAAAACAGTTGGCTCCGCATATTGATGTGAATGACTTGGAAATGATCCGAAGGGAAATGGCGACCCAAGGAAAATCAAATATATACAACGATGAAGAGTTCGATGACATTAGACTCTATATGGTAGGATTGAACCGTCGATGGAGGATTTATCGGTACGAAGCTTCTACCGAAGAATCCTTTGCACCACACATCGATGCAGGATTTCCACCCTCTGGYGTTTCAGAKAKTGGTGATTGCCTTGTCTGGGACGACTCTGCTTCTTTAAAGGGCGATGAAGACGAAGAGATTGTTTCGAGACTGACCGTTTTAATGTATTTGAATGACGACTTCGTCGGGGGAGAGACGAAGTTTTTCCCTCCGAAAGGGGAGGATCAAGATCCGCCACATTTATCCCCTGTTGCCTCTGTGCGACCGATGGCTGGTTCCGTACTTTTGTTTCCTCAGGGGGTAGGAGAAGATGCCGTCGAATACGCTCGCAAGCACTGGCCACTTCACGAAGGATCCCCTGTCCTTTCGGGAAGACCAAAGTATGTTATTCGCTCGGATGTACTCTTCGCGACACACGTTGAGAAGCCTCCATTCGAGGATGAAGAGATATTGTTTCGTCACGACAATACTGTGCGTCAGACTTTTATTCCGAAGCCCACCGTATGGGACAACAAATTCTTGTCACAAGTCGGCTTACTGTACAATCCTTGCATGGGTGTTGAAAATTTAGGACCGCTTCTATACAGTTTTTTAAGGATGACCAAGAGACGAAGAGTGGTGGAAATTGGAGCTGGCTTCACAACACTGTGGATCTTACAAGCATTGAAAGATAACGATGTCGAATTACAARCGGTTCGATCGATACAACGAAGTGGGGAATGTAAGCTCCTCAACATTGACTGGACAATACATCCAACAATAGAAGGTTTTGATTCTGAACCTTCGCAACTCCTATGCATAGATAATTGCGAGCATCAGAGGGAGACGGCATCAGGAGCAGGTGCAGTTGCTAGATCACTGGGACTCGATTCCTATCTAGAATTTCAACGTGGAGACGCATTTGACATGAAGCTGGGAGACTCAACAGTAGATGTTCTCTGGTGCGATTTTGGAGTAGGCGCTCGAATGAAAGAGTTTATTTCTTCCGCCTGGGCATGTATTCGACCAGGTGGCTATTTACTTTGCCATTCGACTCTGACGAACGAGAATACCCGCCTATGGCTCGAATCTATTCGAAACAGACATCCAAAAGACGTCACCGGCATCGAACCAGATGAATATGTCGAACTTTCGCTCCTGGAAAGCCACAAACGATTCCAAAACTCCGTTTCCATACTACAGAAAAGAAAATCAACGAATGGGGATACTTTTGAGGAGCCTATTTATTCGCAATATGCATAATCAAGTTTTATACTTATACGATCTCTTTGTCTATTTCCGTTGCATGGCATCGTTCTTTACTTGTAATCAAAATGTGCTGTTCTTTCAGCCCAAAGTCTGGTATTTCATATACACTAAGAATTYTGCATGGCTTCACAGGAACTAGTTCTTGTCATGTATTCCTTTCGAGTGTCATTTTGGACAGACTCACATCCATCGTTACTTTGTATTTTCCCCCTGTCACTCGCATCTCGGTTTTGTTTAGCATCATCGTTTCGTAAACTGTACAATCGTTGAAAGTATTCATCACCGATCTGTTGTCCTGTTACATAGACTCCGTTAAAACAGCTTGTATCGAACTTTGTCAACGGCTGATCGGGTCTAGCCAACTCAGTTACAGATGCTTCTAGATCATCTAAATCCTGATACATAACCCAGTCGCATCCAATCTTGGCGGCAATCTCTTCTTCCTCTCGTTCGTGTGCAATAAGTTCCGTACGCGTTGGTATATCGATTCCGTAAATGTTGGGATACCGAATGGGTGGCGCCGCACTGCAGAAGAAAACCTTTTTCGCACCGGCTTCTCGCGCCATTTGCACAATTTCATTGGCTGTGGTACCACGAACAATCGAATCATCAACTAGTAAAACATTCCTCCCGGAAAATTCGGCTTTGATTGTATTAAGTTTGAGCCGAACGGACTTTTTCCTTTTCGCTTGTCCTGGCATGATAAAGGTACGAGCGATATACCGATTTTTAACAAACCCTTCGCGGAATGGAACGTCCAAAAAGTGTGCGGTCTGAAGTGCAGAGGTTCGAGCAGTTTCGGGGATCGGGATAACTACGTCGATACCGTGGTCTGGGTGAATTTTTTTGATTTTGTTAGCCAGTTTTTCTCCCATCTTGAGTCGTGATTCATACACTGAAACTCCATCCATAATGGAATCTGGTCTTGCGAAGTAAACATATTCAAAAATGCAAGGTGCCACCGACTCGTCACTAAGGCACTGGCGAAAGTGACATTTTCCTGTATTCATGTCAACAAAAAATGCTTCTCCTGCAGCAATATCACTGTAGTCAGAAAAGAGAAAGTCCRAGTGTCAGAAACAGCAACCAAAAARRGGGAAATAGAACGTATCGTTTCTACTCAGCAAAAAACGAGCAAGCGCATTGAAACCTACCGAACAAGCTCAAATCCTAGTGCATCGATTGCTACCGATTCGCTCGCCATACAAAAATCGATTTTCTTGGTACCTGAGTTTTGTTCCAKAGACTCCGAGGTCCAASTTTTGCCTTTGTCTTCGGGGTCTTTCGATCGGCAACCAACAACAAGAGGTCGAATCCCATGGGGATCGCGGAAGCCGACCAATCCAACACCATTGATCATGTAAGTCGTAGCGTATCCACCCTTGCACTCTTTCATGACATCGGTACAAGTATTAAAGATATCCTCAACAATAGCGTTCTCTTTGTCATCCTGGTCGGCACTAATTCTTTGATATTTGTTGAGGGACTCAGCAAAACAATTCAAAAGAATCTCCGAATCYGAATCGGTGTTGACATGGCGTTGTTTCTTGAGCATTTCTTTGTATAGCTCGTCCGTATTCGTAAGATTACCATTGTGGGCAACGGAGATACCATGAGGGTAATTAGTGTAGAGGGGCTGAGCTTCCGCGCAAGAACTCGATCCCGCCGTAGGRTAGCGGACATGACCAAGACCGATGTTGCCTCTCAGTTGCGTCATGTGTTCTTGTTGGAAGACGTCCCGDACCAATCCGTTGTCCTTGCGAAGGTGAAGACGCTTGCAATCGGCAGTTACCATTCCGGCAGCATCTTGGCCGCGATGTTGGAGAACGGTCAAGCCGTCGAAGATCAGTTGGTTCACCTGTTATTTCAAAAGTAGAAAGATATCGGTGTACATTTCACAAGKCATTAGGTAAGCCATTTTGTTACACATTGATTGTCAGCAAACGGCACCGGTATGCAGCAACTATATCGACACCKCGCATGGAGCTGAGAAGAAATAACTCACCCAAGCATTTTCGTCTGCCAGCAGCAACGCCACAATACCACACATGATGCAATCCTATTGTTTCCTCCCTTATAATTTGTTTCCGCTAGTGGTGCTAACGTTGTTTACCAAAAAGTGCCCAGACACGAAAGAACACGGTGGTACGGTAGGATAATTTTTGACTCGAAAAAAGGTGTGATTGATGGGCGATTTTGCTGTCGTTGCTAGCTGTCATCAACGGTCTCTACATCAGTCCATCATAAAATAAATCCGGGGTCGTTCGCGAGAGATGGGTGGGTAAAAAACCTTAAAAGTGCCCGCAGATTCAATAAAATCAATCATTACGCGCGCGAAAAACGCAAGTAAMGTCTTTTTTTGACTGGACATCGGCTCAACTGAGGAGCTACRTCTACGACGTACGGACGGAATTGAAATCGGCTTTTTTTGGGAACCGGAGTTCAATTTTGAATCAATTTCCGATGACGAATCCAAAAACAAAAATCGTACCGTACCGTAATTTATGGTACGAGTACTCACACTGACTCTGTTGTTCATCCCACAATATCAGTATCACACTCTGGTTGTCATACGGTAGTCTTGCATCTTACGATTTGAGTTATCAAAGGATCTTGCTACACCGAACTTGTTTGTTTCGAGACTAGCAGTTATTGAAGGGAGACAGGTATCGATAGCATACCTAATTTTTACCTTCTTACTGATCAGCAAMAACGTTATTGCTACTGACTGCAAATCGAAGGTCGTTGTGGTATCAGTCCCTACTACAAGATTGACAAACGCATTTTCAGTATCCTGTGGTGTTCCCGGTACCGTTCGCCCATCATGACGTACGATCGATTGATTCCCTTCTTTTGGGTTTGCTATTTTTCGCTTGGAGCAATTGCTTCTTCAGGATTCGCAGCATCCTTGAATACAGCACAGCCACCATCTCGAGCGACACCCCCAATTGTTTAYACAATTGCCGGATCCGATTCGGGAGGTGGGGCCGGTATACAAGCTGATCTACAGGCAATTCACGCTATGGGTTGCCATGGATGCAGTGCCATCACCTGYTTGACAGCACAAAATTCCAAAGGTGTCACGGGCATCCACGTCCCACCATGTTCCTTTCTGGAAGAACAACTCGAGTCTTTGAAGAGCGACTTGCCACCACGGGCCATAAAAATCGGCATGTTGGGAACCCGAGAATTGTGCGAGGTAGTGGGAAAAGTTCTGCGAGAGATATACGATGGGAGGGAAGGAAAGAAGGTCTGGATTGTAGTAGATCCTGTAATGATCAGTACATCGGGTTCGAAGCTTTTGGACGACGATGCCGTTGACGCAATGATCGAACACGTTTTTCCATATGCAGACGTTATCACTCCCAATAAATTCGAGGCCGAGGCTCTGCTTCAACRAAAAYTGAAGACACCGAAAGATATCGAAGACGGAGCCCAAGAATTACTGAAACTTGGATGTCGTTCTGTTCTGATCAAAGGTGGGCATACCCTTTTGGAAGAATCGTCRTCGTCGTCGTCCACAGAGGACTCTGTATCTGGATCGCAATCGCCATCATCAGAAGTTCAAAGCACACTTGAATATGCACAGGACTATTTGCTCTCATCGGATCCGGCACCAACAGCTGGGGATGAGAGGTTGTGCGACACTTCGGCATCCTCGACAAAAACGAGAGGCGTCTGGATGCGTTCGATTCGATGGGACACCTCGCATACCCATGGGACGGGATGCACCTTGTCGTCAGCAATTGCTTCGGCTCTAGCTTTGGGAGAAGAGAATCGCGGCGAGTCAGAAGGCGAACAGGTGGGAGCAACAAGCGCTATTGAAATTGCGGACGCATGCTGTTTGGCAAAAGCATACGTCTCTGCAGGTATCCAGAGCGGAGTTCAGCTGGGATCTGGTCCTGGGCCCGTTGCTCAAACCGARTTTCCTTCGTCTTGGGAAAAYTTTCCAAGCATTGCGATCGATCCAACGAGCAACTCGAAATCAGATAAGGGTCACTTTCGTGTCATGAGAGCCTTTTCGGCCGCTGCAGAGGAAGCCACGAATGGTGACGACAACGAAAGGGAAAAAATTCCTACACTTGGTAGAATCCTTCCAATTGTCGACACGGTGGAGCAGGTCGAACAATTTTCAAAAATACCAGGCGTTACCGATATCCAATTGCGAATCAAGGACGAGAAAGACCCAGTGAAGATTAAGGAACGTGTAAAGTTGTGCCAAAGATACTGCGAATCAAATGGTGTCAACCTATGGATAAACGACTACTGGGAAGCTGCGGTGGAAGCTGGGTGCTTCGGTGTTCATGTCGGACAGGAAGATTTGGTGAAATGCATGCTCGCCGGGGGATTGGACCGACTGAAATCAAAGCAGATGGCCCTGGGAATCTCGACGCATTCCTACGGAGAGTTGGCTGTAGCCCTTGGCATCAATCCCACGTACATTAGCATGGGGCCGGTTTACGCAACGAAATCAAAAAAGGTAGGATTCTACCCACAGGGTCTCGAGACGGTGCGAAGATGGAGGAAACTGATACCTCCGTCCATGCCGTTTGTAACAATAGGCGGGATCAATAGCTTGGAAACGGCATCGGACAACAGGGAAGCGGGCGCCGATTGCATCGCTGTCATTAGTGCGCTTACTCAATCGGACGACCCAGCTGCGAGTGTCAAAGACTACAATGATGTCATGGTGTAATAATGTTTTTACTYTATTGAATAGCTTAGCGTCACTTTCGACCATTATTTTATTGCAATCTGTCGAGAGTCTCTTTCAGCAATTTTTTCTTTTCGATACGGAACATTAWGGCCATTAGCTCGTCAGGTTCTTGTAATCCATTTTTAGAAGCTTTCAAGCGTTTCAAGAGTTCACGGTCTTCTTSGAGGGTGGTTGGTTTCGATGCAATTTCCATTTCGATTGCCGTTCGGGCTGCCGTTCGAGCCCTTTGCTCGTTCTCTGGACTCACTTCGGCCGCAAAGTTACCAACCGCCTCTCCAGAAGCTTCCCACTCTTGGGCATTTGAAACGAGTGCTCTCAGAGCTTGGAATACCGCGGGATCGATTCCCACGGCTCGACTTAGCACGACACCYCCCCGGGGATTGCCTTCGGAAGTCACTCCTTCTTCCTTGGATTCGTCGTCGTCTGCCGGTGACGAATCAGCAAGATCGTCGTTCAAACTGATTCCCAATAATCCGGCCCGATCGAGTTTCTGTAACCGATCCAAAGGAAAGGGGGTTCCACCGCATGCTTTTTCGAGCGACTCAATATCCCACTCTCGGAGCGGTGGCATGACATAYGTGTCGTGGGGATTATCCTGTTCGACAAAACCTGAGAATTTGCAAACAGCCGAAAATGATTGAGCGACACAATATCACCGCAAA
This sequence comes from Pseudo-nitzschia multistriata, assembly GCA_900660405.1. Taxonomy (NCBI): domain Eukaryota; phylum Bacillariophyta; class Bacillariophyceae; order Bacillariales; family Bacillariaceae; genus Pseudo-nitzschia; species Pseudo-nitzschia multistriata. Next base: position 225,357 of record CAACVS010000225.1, on the reverse strand, counting down.
AGCTCGAAAATTCAGCAAACGCATCACACACAAAATCTCTTCGATCTTCACAACTGGTTGCGTAGTTTTTTCGATCGATACCTACCGTAATACTGCAACAACTGGTCGTTGGATCGGCTGCCGTAGCTGATAAAGACCTCGGAGTTGGAAGGAACCGCGGCCGTTGTCGACAAGCTGTATGCATTGGCGAAGAATTCATACGCAACATTGGCGGTGGTTCTCATCGAATCGTGGTTCGCCATGTCGATCACGGGGCAAATGACGTATTTCTTGTTCTTGAAAAACTTRGGCAGGACAAAGTCCCGCAGGACGGAGGAACAAAACACGAGCCCAGCGCCATTGGCGGCTTGCTCTAGCGTTCCCAGGTTGAGGCCAACATAGGCGGTAACCAAGACCAGCGTGAAAACATAAACGAGTGGATTAAAGGGGGAACCGGTGTACCCGCCACTAAACGCACGGGATCGAGCACATTCGCAACCCCACAAAAAGTCGTCGAACGACATGTCTTTCATGAGTCTCGTGCCCGAAGACTGGAGGTTTTGGTACATGTCGTTCCAGGTTTTTTCTTGYCGTTGGACCGACTCTACCATGTGTGGATATTGCAACCGTTCCTCTCGTTCTTGTTGCGTCCAGTGGATTGGTGTTCCAAAGTCTCGTGGCAAGGAATCCAACCACGGCTGCAGATCGACGTCTCCCTCCAGTTTTCTGGGTGAGATTTTGTCAAGCTTGTAGAGATACGCCGAAAATTGCGCAAACCACGGCAGCGAGCGAAAGGCTTGTCGGTCCTCGACCAGCYCYTTGATCACGCTTCGGTCGTCGGGACCACCAGTAGGAAGCTCTACGGACAGAGCCAGCGAGGAGGGAACGGTTACCACAACGCTGTTCTCGTCCGTGCTGCTCGCCGTGCCACTCGTCACCAGCCCTATCCCGCCGGTGGTTTTTGATTGCTCTATCTCCAGAACACTTGCTACCTGAATGCCTGCCTCGTTCTTGCTCCAGTCTTTGAGGTTCGAAACTCGTTTTTGTCTGCTGGCAGCAGCACCGAGACTAGTTGTTCTTTTCGTTTCAAAATTGTTCACCCTCGTGCAATGCTGTGCTGGTTGGTGCTGGAACGCAGCTGCTACYTGCAGGAAGACGAGGGCATGCACGCTGCCTCTCAGCAGGGCACTCCCAAATCCGTGGTGGGTCGTCATTTTCGTGGCTAGTTGTTTTSTTTTCAATTATCGGATCGAACGGCAATAACCGAGATTTTGCTGTAGATTTGTGAAAGGATCTGGTTGGTACGAAGTGCKGGGTGCCTCTGTCTGTACTTCTGGGTGTGGACAAGGCCAAAGGAAAGATCAAGATCAAGATCAGGTAAGAGCCAGAGTACTTGGTACGGTACAAGGTGCCAACCGATGGTGTAACTTGACWTGTCGCGATGGGATCGTTTTCACCCTCTTCGTCGACAATCAACCATCATCTGTCAGGCGTCTCGAAAAAGATGCGTCCGAGTTTCAAGTTGAACACGAGCACGTGTGTCATGCGCATAGGCAGGACGTAGAGTACAGTACGTTCTCGTACTCTTACAACGGTACTCGTACTCGTACCGGTACACTGCGTGACGTTTTGATTTTTTTCGAACGTGAAATTCGTACAGTACGTATTGTACTATGATCCGGACAGTACGGACGGTACGTACAACTCGGACATTCGCAATTCGAAGAAACTGGGTGTGTGTCCGGTTCTKTTGACACAAGCCATCAGTGACTCGTGACTGAAAACCGGCATTGGAAAAAGCTAAATTTTTCCTCGATTGCATTTCTCGAGGGACCTGTCGATGTCGATGACAAATTTACAGGTACATTTTGGTTGTGTTCCGTTGTCCAGGGCAGCAAAAAGAGGGTCTTCGAGTCTACCGGCCGAAAATTCATTTCGTGAGATTCAGTCAGAGATTCGAGCGACACCAGATCTCGTTGTCATTCATTTGAAACAGAAACTAAAAAYAACGAAGAAGATTCAATCGACTACCGATTCGTTGTTAGTATACTATTACAACGCACCTGATTCCACTATTCCTTTCGCCAATTTGATCTCGAAGAAGTTGCGTCAGTTAGAATACCTCGAAAAACTATGAAGGAAGACCGCGTYGAAGAACAACGGCAAACAGAATCTCTCCAGATGTGGAACGGRCCGTCTTCGGCCCGAATGTCCAGCAAGGATCCGAGTCACATGAAGGTCGATACTTCACGCAGCATAGCACATGTGAAYGGTGCTTCTATTAGATCAATATCTCCTAGAATGCGGGAGGAAGACGCCGATTTACTAGAGTCGATGCACTACGCCTCTTCCCAAGTTTCCCAATACACTCCCGACGGAACTCCATTGCTGAGACCCAAGGACCGCTCCTTGCCAATGCAGGACGTCCCTTTCATGGAGATGCCCCTTGCTTCCACCAAAGAACTTTTTGTGATGAAACAAGATGGCAGCGACAAGTTCTGCGATATAAGTAGGAGTTTTAGCTTCAGGGGCAACGAGAAGAAGGACAGTGCGGTACCGGATAGCGGGGGAAGCGTCGGAAATGCATGGTCCTTRAATGCATCGGGTCTTAGCCACAGCGAGCTGGGAGCAAATGAACCGCGATCGGTTCCTTCCACACCGGGCAGAAATCACGACTGCAGCATTCGCAAGCTCTTGTCGGGAGAGATTCGCACTGTGCCGGGAGAGGCAGAMGAGAACCACAYACYCGAGCCAAGGGACGACGGCTCGACTTGTGATCAATTCGCAATGCTGGATACCAATCTGCAACAGAATAACAGTCGCGAAAAACGGGAAGGACGGGAACACGGAAAGCCATCTGATGTTACGGCCAAAGAGGTGTCACTGACACAGACCGACAAAGATGCGGAACGGAGACGGGTTAGCGATGCCCTCCTTTTTGCACAATCCGTGCGCGAACGCATTTCGATGCACCCAGACGACCTTTGCATCATTGATGACTCTGAGATTGACGACGAYGATGATGAYGACGATGACGACGAAATCGACAAGGAGGACACTGAAGAATCAAAAGAGAAAGCGGCGTTAAACCATTCCTTTCACGAAAGTGTGTTGTCGTCGGAATACCTGATTGGACTTTCACCGATGGCTTCCAAAAAAACAAAACCCAAGATTCAAATCGAGCACGAAACACCGATAAAGAAATCTTCAAGCACCAATTCACTGAGCTTYGGTCATCGTCGAAAAGCACGGACGAAGTCGCTGGACATTGAGTTTAGCTCTATGAACCACTTATCGGATGGAGGCGACGACAGAAGCAATTTTGTGTACAAGGGAATATGTGCGAATCCGCCTGTAATCACAAAACGTGGTCTCCAGCGAGGGAATCACGCACAGCTGCATAGAAAGGCTTGGCTGGAGGTCAGCGACAAGTATCATCGTTACGGGAAAAATCTACGTCTGTACTATCGTTTCTGGGAACGGTTGGGCTTTCCTACAAACCAATTCTTTGACTGGCTTGATTCCAAGGGCGAAGCAGCCGGCCAACCTCTTCCAAATCTAGAAGAGTGTCCTCGGTCTGTTTTGGATTCGGATACGGTGCTGTACATTGCGAACCACGAAGTAACCGAAGGATACGCTCTCGATATAATTCCCGGCGAGGATGGCCGCGGTCTTGTCCTCAATGTAGACGGTGATCCGGTTCAAACCGGACCGACGGGTTGGATCTTTATACTCCGGGACAATGTCACGTATGGTGCGCCGAAAATCACGTCTGTTTCCGGCCACTCGAAACAGCGATTTCATCACTCTTCTTTTTTTGGTGGCAAAGCAGTTGCATCGGCAGGGATCTTCATTACCGATAGCAAAGGTTATCTGACTCGATTATATCCGCATTCCGGGCACTACCGTCCCGGTGAAGCCCATATGCAACGCATGCTATTTAGTCTGTATCGGAATGGCATTGATCTAAGGACTTTCGATGTCGATACCCAGCAACTTTCTCACGTTTCTCGCGACAAAGACGCTGGAAAGGGGAAGACGGAAAACGGCGGGGAAGTCAAGGAGAAAAAAATGAAAAAAGTAGACAGCCTTCATCTCGAGAAAGCAGTGGATGTTGCTTGCTTCTTGGCGCACAAAGCAGATTTCATCGGCAAGGGAATTTTYGACAATATTCACCAGATTCGGAAGGCAGATGTTACAAATGTTTCCGAGGTACTCGATCTGGTGAACCCGGGCAAACATTCGAAGATTGCAGCAGTGTCATAGGGTTGGAYGGGACCGCTCGAAGCAGCTTCTTGCTTTTTCRTGCTAGGAATTTTCACGCTGTTGAATATCCTGCAGTAATTCTTTTTGAAATAGAAACATAGAATTTTGTCACGCACCAAAATGGTACTCTTGGATTGGGAAAGAGTTGCATCCTTTGGGACGATGATTGTTGTTGCAGGGAGGGGATGGCGGTTGCTTCCTCATTAAAGTATTTTGGGACGGATATTTCCACAGACCAATAACTTATAATTCATAGTATTTCAGATAGTGAATGCTTGTAGTCCGCTGCTGAGTCGCACCCWGCTGGATACCATACTTGACTTCCATCCAGTAATTCAAGACCTGCTGTTTYTTGCTAGTGATATTCTTCTATTAGTACTTCCACTGGCACAGGACTTGGATTGTTCACACTACTAGAAGAAGGGACATACAGTCTTCTTCCTCCCGCTGTTTTGCATTATTTCCCTTGTATACTACTATTCATCCAAGTTTGATACTGTTTGTGAATTCTTCCACCACGGGGCATACCTATTTTTTGTTGGTGGTCTGTCTATCTCCTCAATCAACTGCAGCAGCAAGAAGTTGAATGAGGTGCTGACATAAGTAGTAGAACTTTACCCCTGCATTGGCCACCAGTTTGCAGTTCTGTATTTAGTTT